>JANTEX010284694.1:0-11381 GCA_024741295.1 Macrocera vittata | reverse complement strand
ATGATTCATTGTTGACGTAACTCAATTTAGATACTTGATTAATATATGTTTTAATTTTTATTCTTTTGTTATCAAATCGTCTCAGCAATGATTTCCATGCAATAGTGTAGCCATCATTTGTGAAATCAAGTTTTGCAATTAATTAATCTATCAACCAGGTTACGAATAAGTTACTTCAATTTGTTATTCGATTTATAAAATTCTTTAAATTAAAAGTAAAAATAATTCATGGTTATTGTTGTAATATAGGTAATTTTAATTGTGTTATATAAAAAGAAAAATTTAAAAAAAAAATATTAATAATCTAGTAGATAGTTTATAGTACGACCTGATCTCATAGATTCAGTATGAGAAATATCCTTGGGCGCAAGTAACAGATCTCTTACGATGTTCCCTACCTAAATGCCGGTTTATGTTTTATATTGGATTTATAAGTAAAACATTTTTAGACGAAAGCTGGTTTAAGACGATACATTGCAATGTTAACTTCATTGCCTTTTAAAAGTAGTGCATTTTTGTATCGCACGTTTAATAATCGGATATCAGCATCCGCATGAATGTTGGATGTGTGAACGATCTGCTTCTGTGCAAATGAAAGCTTACTTATGGGTACAATTTTCAAGGTCGCCAGAAACGATTACAATTAATGTGATAGGACTCAAATTAAAAAAAAAAATATCGTCTGAGGTTTGGGACGAAGTTTGGTTGATCATATTGTTCCGCAACGTTATCAAAAAGTCAAATATAATGCGAAAATGTTTTCCGTATAACATTTCGGTAATAGTGTACTAAAGATTTTTGCGAAAAATAGAACGTAGTTCCAATAATATAATTGGAAGTTCATTTATCCACTGACTGTTTTGTCGACAATACGAGACGGCACGGTTCTAACATTTAATTTACTTTTTGATGATCTGTTTTTCGGCAACGTTTTGACTCTACTATATCTGTGATGATTCACATCAGTGAACCAACTACATTAAAAATAGGCAAATTTTCTACCTAGTTTGAAAGCAGCGAAATTACAACCACTAAGCATTGCACACTTATAAAGTATTTTTCAGGTCATATAAAAATAGTAATTACTGGTAACTATTGATTTAAAAAATAAGTATCCAACAACGACGGTAAAGTAAAATTTAGTTTAAATTTTTTTTTTTTACACATTTAATTCAGTACTTTTACATTACTTGTGTAATTTAACTCTTAACTTAAGAAGTTTAGTGCATTTTTACTATGTATTCGATCGCACTAACATTAATGTGTATTCGATCGCACTAACATATAGAATAGAATTGCGAAAATCACTTTTTTTACTGTATTGAATGTAGTAAATTTGCAGACAGTTTTTTTAGAGTATGGTCGCACATTGTGAGGCAATTATTTTTATTCAAACGGTTGAGGTGAGGATTGAAAAAATCTAGATCTAGATCTAAATCTTCGAATCGGCTTTTAATTATCGAGAAATTCCTATCGGCGGTTTCGTTTTCCTGTTGACTTCTGCTCGCTACATTACATATAATTTTGCAACCAACCTATCTCTACGAGATAGAACACAATTCGTCAACAATTTCCTGATAGAAAAGGTTTTCCGTCTTGCCCAGAAAATCCACCTAAAGTAATTTTTCTTAGGGTTAAACGAATTGTACGAAGATCTTCATATTCCGAAAACGACGAATAATCGAGTGATCGAGGAGAAGCCTCGTCAAGGTTTTGCTTGAATGCTAACGTTAGAGGCCTATGTTCGATAAAATCCCGACCCATGTATTTAGTTAGATTATAGAGTGACTGTAATTTATGGATAACGATTTACTGTCCTCAAATCGAGACGACAATCAGTCAAAATGATGGTGATGATGGTGCTTCGATGTCAACCAATTTACCGATATTTGGAAAAGAATATGTAATCGGATCGTGAAGATAGCGTTTTTTTTGAACGACTAAATCCCAATTTTTTTAAAGAAAATCTGCGTCCAAAATCGCTATGACGAATTTCGATTCAAAATTTCTTTGTAAAGCGTATGTGAAATTTTAATGGTACGAGTAAGAGCGGAGTTTTCTATGGTTAATATGGTAAACATTTTTCAGTTTGTAATTGACGAAAAATTAAGCGAGAGAGACGTATATTTCGGCTCCAGTGCCTATTAAAAATTTAAATGAAGATTTTCCTTCGAAAAAATGAGGTGACTAGTTTGGTAAGTGGCAGCTATTTCTACGTGGTCGGATCGTTTTCCAAATTCAATTCGGACTGGCCGCTTTTATGCGTACCTACACCCCCTTGCAGATTTTCATTTTTGACGAATCTTTTGTGATAATATATTTTTTTTTATTGGATAAACTTTTATCCCTACTTCGTGACTTAGAACGTGAACAATCCTGATTTTTGAATGAATAATAACCGTTTCGAAATTTGTTAAGATCTTTGGATAGCTGAGCTATTGGTTGCGCTTCTATTTCGGATGTAATGACGCATGAAGCTGACGCGATCAATTGATATGATACGATTTCCATAATTTGTTGCCAGTATAGCCCGCACTTTGGTTGGAAAGCGCTAGAGTCAAAAAATGTTGATTGCTTCAGACTGCTGTAACTCAAAAGCTCGTGTCTCAATGACAAAAGTTCTGATGGTTAATACTTTGAGCCAATCAAACTATTATACAGAGCCAGATCTAGGTCTCTGCCGAACTAGGCAGATATTTATTCAGAATTTTGTTGTGCACAAAAGAAATAGTCCCACATTTCTAATTAATATTTGACCGCCTCCCAATATTTTCTTAAGCAAAAAATAGAAAGACTGAGTTATTTCATCGGCTAGTCGACTTGCGCCGCCACCGAATTTTGATCGGCTCAAGTCGAACCGAACATTTAAAAAAAAATATTGCAGCTTTTTTATTACAAATCGGAACTGTATGGTATGGATGGACAGACGATATACTCACCTGTTCAAGTTCAACAAATCACTCCAAATACAAAGCAGGAAGTAAATAATAAAAATTGCAAGATCAAGCCACAAAACCTCAAAATGATGAATCCACATATTTTTTTTAAATTTTTCTCACAAATACACAAGTCGAACCCCAGATGGCTCGCTATATTTTTGACGGCCGGATGAATTACATTTCAAACTAATTTATAAGTTTTAAATTTTTCTGTTTAAATTTTATTTACTTCAATTTGATTTTTTATTTTAAACACTCCATCGCAGGCGATTTTTTAATTTATTTTACAGCAATAGTATTATTTAATTTTTGGTTCATTTTATGCCTACTATTTCAAAAAATCTAATGTGGGTAGGGTTGTACTCCAAAAAGAGTTAAACATGAGTTTTCGGAATTTTTAACACAATCCAGCAAAGCTCGCTCAGTCGTTCGCCTTTCAGTCTGTAAAGTACAGGCCAAATGGTTTATGGAACGTCATGAAATGTTTGCAGATTCTGTAGCCTCATATGAAAGAAAGATCCTTATTATTTTTTAGCTTAATCGAACCAAATGATAAGAGGCTTCCAAACGCCTATGTATATAAAAAACGACTTTTGTCCAACGATTTTCTTTCCTTATTATCGGATTCGATTCTTGTTTTTTTCAGAAGTTGTGTGGACCTAATAAACTATGGAATCAGAAATGTCAGCCAAATCGGATAACAACGTAGGGACTCAAACACCCATATTGATCAACAAACGACCTTTGAAATACGATTTTTACCCTAGTTGTAGTCAGTTCTAGTTTTCACAAAAGTAGGGCAGACCTAAAAAAGTTCTCAGTCCAAAATTTATGTCCAATCGGATACAAACTAAGGGTACCTCTCAAACACCTTGTGTTTTTTCTAGAAATGTTTACTGTCGGTTAAATCTATATACTTAAACATGACGACATCAATTTTCGGCAGATTAGTTATTTCAAAATTTTTATTCTTAAATTCCAGGAGGACGTCGGGGCATATCCGGGACAAATGTTCGTATTTTTATCTGATGTGTTACACAAAAAAAAAACAAATTTATAGTATCTGGATAATATTTAAAATTTTAGACAACCCTTACCTCAAAATATGCTAATCAAAAATCTTGTCTGCTTTTTCCAATTAATAATAATATTCGGTTAAATATATTAAAATGAGTCTTCTATGATAAATAAAGTCTTAGCCGTATAATTGAGCGTATCCAAATTGATCCATCCTACTAACACCTTACATTTCTACAACATTATTCGCATAAAATAAAAATAAGCTTCCTCTCGATGTGGTTGTATGTTTATCTTTCAAATACGTATGCCATTGATTTTGTAATTAAGCTATATTGTACATGTTTAATTTTACATTTTCATCAAAGAGATAATATATAAAAACAAGCAAACCAACACGTTGGTAGAAAAAAAATACCACTTCACAGTAGGTAATTTGTGAATGGAACTCTTGATAGTGTATTTTGTTATAATATATTAATATCAGGTATGATAGTTTTAGTTTTTTTTTTATAAATTTCTTTCAGGTTGTAACAAATGTAGGCGTCTGCCATTCAACAAAAACATGTACAAGTAGATATATACTTCTCTTAAAAACAACAATTTCAGATTAATATTATCTGAATATAAAATATAAATTATAATACAATAAAATCGCGCACGCTCATTATGAAATACATATGCAATTTTTAACAAAACAAAACTGACAAAAAAAACCTGAATTGACTTTGATATCAAATGGCATTAGATATGCTACCTACCTAAATCGAGTCTAATTTAAAGAGGGGACAACAAAACGCGATAGATTTCTATATACAATACATATATACTTTGCTTGTACCTGCTTACTTCTGTTTTGGTAGATTGTTGAACCACCCACACACACAGCAACCCATACCTTTAGTAATACTGGCTCGCCGATTATTAGATCATAATCACTTGTAAATGCAAATTAATTGTTGGCACAATATATAAACGAATAATTTTGTATTAATTACCTTGCCAGGTTATATGATTTGGTTTTCTATTTATATTGTCATCATCGCGTCATTTTAAAATTTGTGTGTATTAGGTCTGTATATATGTGAATAACAAAATTTTATGAAATGATAACCAATTGTTTTACATAAAATAAAAATAAATTAAATATAATTTTCAATAAGATGATCCGTTTAAAAAATCATTTTCGTGTGTAAATAAAGTAGATCAATAACGTTTAACTAGAGCCAGAAAGTTAATTTATATTATAAATAAACTTCTTCTTTTCAAATGTTAAGCCGGGAAGTTTATCAAAAAGTTATTTATCTCTTAAAGGCTCAACATATCAACACAAATGTACTTAAAAAAGTCTAAAAAAAATTAACGATTGAAAAAAGAGCAAAATCCACAAAAATGCACATACAAGAATTTATAGAAGGTAAGAAGTTTTCTTTTACAGCTTGACCTAATGGTCAGTCTACTTATATTCATTTAATTTTTTAGTTAAAATCAAACATTTTTCCTATTTAAACTCATTTCTGAACCGAAATCCAACAGCTTAACATATTTTTGAAAAACTTTATCAAACTTCCTGAATACTTTTTACGTTACGTTTTAAAATGATAAGCGTCCAAATTATGCCTACACATGACTTTAATCCAGAATTTAAAAAAAGTAGTTTTAAACTATATTCAATGACATTAAATAAAAAAAAGCAGTCATAGACTAGTTAGCAAAATAAATTTAAAAATTCTTGTCGTCCATGGGTATAGTTCAGTCACTGAGCGATCCAAACATGTGGATCGATGCTAATGAAAACGCATATTCCAAATCAGGAACAAACTCTACACCAAAAACATTATCCGATTGGAAGGAACCCAAGGCAGCAAAAACTAGTCAGATTGAACTACTAATGGCTTGGTACACCAAAATAGGCAAAAATCAGTACCGAAACTAGTTTTGAAAAACTTGAAAAGGATACTGATATGGAGGGTGAGACAGAAATTGTCCCTAAAGAACCAAAGCTCCTCACTAATATTTATCGATGGCGTAAGCAATTTGGCATCATTACATGTGTTGCTGAAAGAAATGGCAAGAGGTAGGTTTGTATTCAAAGTCATTAATAATGAATGTTCAAAATTACAAACAAGCCAGTCTGTATAGTATTCACGGACTTGATTATGTAGCTCAAGGTTAGAAAACCCCAATTTCAAATATACAAAGTGAAAACAGATCGAAACTTTGGGTGGTGTTAATAAATGTATATAATTTTGAAGATTTTCGCGATCTTCCTTAAATGAAATGGATCAGCTTCGATTATACACTAGCATCAAGCAAAGACATGAAAGACCCCACGAATCAAATCGGGACCATGCTTAATCTTTTAACATCCATCGTCTCTAAACTGCTGTTAAAAAGTCGACATATATCCAAATTGAACCTATAGAAATATAAAATATGATTCTGGCCGCTCTGAAGCAATGACAATAATTTCAGAAAATGAAGAGTATTTCACTTTACGGATAAAGAAGAGATTCTTTTGAAGGATTACTTGTTCAAGGCATTGAATATTAATTTTTCCTTGGCTTAAGTCGAGAGCAGAAAACGTGACTTAGATTAGACTGAATGAAAAGTTTCTTTCACTCAGAAAACTCGAGTTTGGATTTTAATTTTCAGGTGATATAATTGGTCATTCTTTTTCAAATCAGTCATAGGAAAAAGTTGATGGCGTCTGATCATGCTCATTTTTGGCACACAGGGTCTTCTTTGACTAAAACGAAATACCCTATCCCGAATTTTTTTTAAAAATTTATTTTGGATTCCGCGGGACCTTCAAATTTTCAGAAAAAAAATGTTTTTTTGTAAGGTTTGTTTAAAATGGCTGTATTAATGTTAATTTTCATCGGATTTTTATGACAAAAAAGGTACGGCAAATTGAATCCGGAGCGTGGAGTGACAACATATATGGCATAATAAATGCTATTGGAAGCTTCATCCGGCTCGTTTTCATTTTTCTCCATGTCCGATACAAGGCCCATTTCAATCAATCCACAGAAAATATTTTCCACTAAAACAAGTTGGACAACAAGTCTATTTAAAAAGAGCCATGTGAGCCATACTTTGCTTGGTAGCCAGCCGATAACCATATTTGATTTTTCAAAGCTGTTTAAAACTGCATTTGAATACGCAATTTTACAAAACCAGTATTATTATTAGAACTCTTAATAAAATCAATCTAAGAATTTGATTGATTCGGATGTGATCTAAGTAAGCTATTTGGCGTTTGTAATTCTTTCGAATAAGAAAAAAATTGTTTATAGCAGAAACATTAAAGGTCCATCGATCACACAAACATTGATGTTAAATTAATGCAAAGAAACGATGACATCCAAATAATACCCTTAATTAATGTCGAAAAATTTGGAGAATTCTCATCAAAATATACTGGAATAATTAAATTCAGATCAAAAGTCCCTGAATTATCTTTAAAAAAACTATTAAAAACTAAGTGGACGTATACATATTTACAGTTTTATAATACATACATATTTGAGATTTGGTTCAACAATATTAACGATAGGTGTCACAGTAGTTTTGGTACTTTTCGGGCTACTTTTTCAGTCGGAAAACCACACGTTTTCAGTTGTGTTTTGCCTTTGGCAAGTTATCAGATCCCGTCATAGTTGTTCTTTCGAGAAACAAATCCAAAAAATGGACGTATATGAAATACTTTCCTTTTTTAATCAAATAGTTACCCATTTTGAGCGAAAGTTGTTTAAAGCATATACCAATTTCATTAATTTTTTCTATACAAACGCTACGTAAACTCACCGTTCAGTTTTTCCATTAGGCCGATTCCATTCATATGATCCTTGAGTAGGATATTAGAAGAGACGCAAAACCTGACAACGAACCGTACTGAATCCAACCCAGCATATGACGAATTCATACCGATCAACTCAAGCTTTTTTAGTAAGGTAGGGTGATTAACCCAATGAACAATTTTCTCCATATCGAATTTCATCCTCATGGTTTTAACTTTATTCATCCCTGAATAGTTGTACTTTCACTTGTCAATTTTGACAAGACTGACAATAATGGCAATAAAGATGTCACCACCTTTGTTGAATACGCTGTTGAGAGGACACATATCACAGCGGTATATATCGTAGCTACTATCAAATAATTCACAGTCATTATTCGATAGCCTTAACCATGCGACTTCGTTATAGCAATAGCATCATATTTACTACCCAATTAGTATAGATAGAAGATTTTCGTATTAGTTGCTAAACATTGCACGTTTTAATAATACAAACCTAATAACTTTAGTCTTTTATCGCTTGCAATAGCGGATGGTGTGGTTGCTACGTAACAACGTAGTCCGTTCGATAGCGCAGACAATCCTGCTGATGTCTCTATACTGTGCAACCGAGTCCAAGCTTCACCACTAAAGGACGAACAAGTTAAAACGATGAAAGAAGGTTGTAATTGGTTAATTGACTTATCCATAGTCATCCCGATAGTTGTCATAAGAACAATTTTCAATGCCAACTTTGTTGGAGTATTTTGTTCAGTGCAAGTGCAAGAGGATATGAAAGCACACTTTACAGTATTAAATACTGAACTCAATATGAAGCTGGACATCAAGTTTTGATGTCCAGCTTCTTATTTAGTTCGTGATTGACAGCTACACAATTAACCTATTTTTAAAAATTGGATTTGCAATCGGCAATGACATATGGTATTCGCTACATTTCGGACACATATGTCCCAACAGACTTTAAATTTTTTAATTTAAATCTCGTTCAAATCTTAAACCCCAAAACGGTTCGTGCACGGTGAAAACATTTACTATAGAATCGTCACGAAACACATTACTATTTTGGTCAAGTAAACGATTCTTTATTTTATCCAACGTGAAATTGTCTGAGATACCAAATACTTGAATTTTCGGCAGCTTTTTTTCAGAAATCGACACGCTAAACAGTTCATCCATGCTCGACGCAGCATTCAAATTAAGAACAGCAACAGTTTCGTCCATTTCGCACTCAATAATAACGCTACCGTTGGCTATTCTAATCTTGACTACTATTTTTTTTGAAAAGGACCTTTTTCCTGATATCGGATAAAGTTGCCTTATTTCCTTGGGTCGTATTCTTTGGTTTAATGACTACGACAATTTTTGCTTATTTCGAGACCAAAGCTGACAAGTCTACATCTACTTGGTCAAAACAATTATCGTCCAAATCACTGGCCACAGCAGCAAAAGAAGCTCTTCCAGGACTTTCTTTTAGATGAACTCATCTCCTTATTATATTTAGTCAGGAATCTTTTAAAGAGTCGCCTTACTTTACTTCTCAATTTGCCTAATTTGTTATTGCACCAATGAACATCTTTGAATTTTTAGAGGTACTCATAGGATCCAATAATCAATATTCTAAAAAAACTTTGCCAAAGTTTCTTCTTAATTGGCGTATCTTGACTCATTTTCTCCCACAAGACTCACTGTCAGTAAGGTGTTATACATATTCTAATTACTTGAGAATGTCGAGCGATGGTTGATTGTTTCAAGGCTGTATTGAGCTGAAAACTTATTTGACGATGATCGTACATTAAGGGCTGATCAGATACATATATCAAGGGTGCGAATCTTTAAATCTCCCACAACTTCAAGACTCTACAAATTGACTAAGCTAACCCGGCTTAAAACCACAACTGAGAAAAATCACTGTTTTACGATCCTAGGACAGGGAATTTTTTCGATATATATCGATATATATCGATATATATTTTTAATATTGATATATATCGACATCGATATTTATATCGATATATTTCGATACAAATCGATAATATCGATAATATCGATAATATCGATATATGATATATCGATAATATTGATATATATCGATATTTATCGTAATACCGATATTTTTCAAATGTATCGATATCTAGCAATTATCGATATATATTTTTTATATCGATATATATCGATATTTTTTTGATATCGTCCACCTTCCTCTAAACGATCCAGCCCAAATTGGCATCTAGTACGGTCTTAATATGATCCGTCGATGAAGTGTTCTTAGAAAAATCATCATGCATAATTTTTAGTCTAACTTACAAACTACATAGGACTTTTCTCAACTCAATTTCATTATTAAGGAATATTACTCTATAAGTCAGACCTTTTAGCGATTTTTCTAGTTATAGAATGTATTCCTATAACTAGGATTATAGGAATGAGCTAGCCCGCCTTATAAGAATTAATAAAGTAAATTGATATGAATGTACATACTTTTTCTATTATTTTGACATTGTCACATAATTTTTGGAAAATTCCGACAATAAATCCTGGGGACTTATGAGAATTCCTGGCGGACTCTGTTGGCTTTTTGGTTAAATAGAGTTGTATGATAATTAAAAAAATAACTATTCGTCTGAATTAATTTTATAGTAATTAAAACGCAATAAATGATTAAAGAATAGTTTGAATTTCAAGTAAAATAGTGAAACTACTCGTTTGACTACCGCTTTAAATTAGTTTAAATTTTTTTTTTAAAAGTTATCACAATTTTAATTTTTTTTTTAAAAGTTAAACAATGACGAATTTAAAGAAATAACTACAAGATGAAAAAGGCAATTTTAAATATCGCATCGGCTTGGAATAAGATACAGTTAGAATAGAAACCCTTAAAAAAGAACAGATCGAATTTCAAATGAGCAATGTTAGTATTGATGATTTTCGAAATGTTTTGTTGTCATAATCGAGTGAAATCAAAAATTGCCTTGAGATAGATGCCACTGATCCATGCCATGCTGATTTTGTTGATGACGATGAAGGTGAAGAAGAAAGGTTTGCATAGAATTGCTTGAGATCGTTGCTTTCAAAAAAAGCAATATTATGTTTACTATAGATACTGCTCTTAAGTATTTCCACGACAAATTAGACAAAAAATAATAATTGGTCTCAATTCTATGATTAATTTAGGTATCGGTGAAAAATTCGATAACGAGACGCTCTCAAGATTTGTTGCGCTTATCAAAAACTCTGCGTAGGCCACTCCAACTAGGCCTGTCATGGCGACACAAGCAATGGAAGATCATATTATATAAGTCCTGATGGGATGTGAAGTGTGCACAAAAATATACAGAGAAGACAACGGCTTTTAGGAATTACCGTAGATTTGTTACTAGAGACTTATTTCTGTATTATCGGCGGTTTGAAGGGGAATTAATCCGTGTATTGATAGGGAAAAAGAGTCCAGTATTTCACTCGAATTTAAGAAGGGAAACTTCGTTGTCTACACTATGGTCTATGAGTCGTAGTTTTAGAGGAAATTCTAGAAGAACGCCTATCGCTAATATAAACTGGTTACTTGGTTTCGCGGAAAAATTGGCACCGCCATTTGTGCCTTTTTTGTATATTAGCACGTTTGGTGA
>JANTEX010284583.1:0-11381 GCA_024741295.1 Macrocera vittata | reverse complement strand
ATCGTATAGGGGTAAATTGGATTTGATTAATGGATGCCTTATATTATTATATATTTGTTGAGTGGGTGTTGTTGTAACTATTTGTGTATAGGTTATTTATAATAATATGGAGTTAAGGAATGTTTCAGAAGTAGGTCTTCTTTAAATCATGCAATACAAAGCGTAAAAGTAATAACAGTTGGCATCTTTTGAAAATGGGTTAGATATAATGCATCAGAAATCGTATAGCTTCACAACTATACTGTTTAATTAGATCTGAAATAGTACCAGTCAATATACTGTTGAACATTTGAAAAGTAGTAGCTGAGCTATATGAATTTTAATGATTTCTGAACCCAATTCCAGTGGATAGCATTTAATTGAGGTCATACCTGGGTGACGTCCCACTTCGCAGAATCCCAAGTTCGCAAAATCTCAATTCGTAGAATAGAATTTCAACAATTTTTTGGGTCTTTCAAAATGCTAATAGTATTTCAATGAAATTTCAAGATATTAATGAAATTTAGGATTTCAACCAGATTTCAATGGAATTTCAAAATCATTTCAAGATTTAAATGAGTTCAGTGGTAATTTAAACGGATTTTAGTAGTTTAGTGAGAGAGAGTTCAGAGATTTTTATGTAATTTCAATAAAATTTTAATGGTATTTGAAATTTCAAGCATTAGTTTCATTTTCAAGACTTCAATGATATTTCAAGATTTCAAGATTAGAATGGGATTTCAATAAGATTTCAAGAATTCAGTGGAATTTCAGTATGATTTCAAGATTTCAACGAGATGAAGTTCCAAGAATTCAGAAATCCCCGTTTGATTTCACAACACATTTCTGATAAAATGGTCTGCATTCGTTATTTCATAGGTTATATAATGAGATTTAGGATTTCATCCAGATTTCAATGAATTTTCAAAAAATATTTCAAGATTTTAATGTGTAATGAGTAATTCAAACCGATATCAATTAATGAGATGACGTTTCAAGAATTCATAAATTTACGTTTGATTTCACAACACATTCCTGATGAAATGGTTCGCCTCGATATTTTATTTCATAGGTAAAATCAAATTCAAATTAAATTTTAGGGCTTTTGAAGTGATTTCATAAATGCATATGATACGTCTAAACCCAATTTCATTAGAAAGCATTTAATTTTAGATTATACGTGTTTTTTTGCTTTATATCTATTCATCAAATTTTGTTTTAAATTCAATTTTGAAATAATTGTTAATGATTTAAACAGATTTTTTATAAAACATGTCACATTCCACCTTTTTTTTAAATTTGTTGCTAAATGAATAAACTTTTGTCTAAGCCTTTCGAGATTTCAATAGTATTTCAATGAGTTTTTAAGATTTCAACGGAATTTCGAGATTTTAGTGAGATTTAAGATTTTAACCACACTTTAATGAAATTTTAAAATCATTTCAAGATTTTAATTTTAAACATTCAAGATTTCTATGTAATTTTAATGAAATTTTAAGATTTCAATGATACGAGTATATCAATATTTTAATGATATTTTAAGATTTTATTGGCATTTTAAGGAAATTTCAAAAATATTTTTCAGTTTCATGCCTCCAGAAGGATTTCTGTAATGATTCGATATTTTAAGATTTCAATGGCATTTCAAAGAGATTTTAAGAATTCAGTAGATTATTTAGATTTCATTATTTCAGTGGAATGCGATTTCAAGAAATCAGAAATTTTGCTAAAATTTAAGGATATTAGTAACAAAAAAAAACTGAAATCCAACACCATAATGGTGATTTTGTGACATCGAAGTCATTTGTTGAAATTTTTGTCACAAAAACGCTTGGCAATGGTTTAATAGGAATTCCAAGCGATTTCAAGATTTCTAGGATTTATTTTCTAGATTTCTGGGATTTAAATGAAATTTCGATTTTCTAATAATATTTCAAGTTTTTCATTCCATTTTATGAAATTTCAAGATTAAGTTTTAGTTTCAAGACTTCGATGGGATTTTAATAGCATCAAGGATATAAAAACGAATCCGGAGCCAATCCGAAACGAATCAGAAACAAATTCGAAGCCAACCTGGATGCAAACCAGACCCCGTTGAACTAGAAATTTTGTACGCAGTGAGAGTAAAATTAATTAAGGCGACTTGCGCCACGAGCCCTTTAAATCGCCACCGATAGTATATATCAATGCACAATCTTTAATATAAACATTTCTTTCACAATCCAAAAGAAAACAAAATATATCGAAAGAACCATCTTTTATAGAGACAAATTATACATTGTTTTGTTTTCGCTATTTTATCATATCAAAAATTACGAAAAAGAAATGTTTTTCTTTCTTTTCATTTTGATGTGCTCTAGTTATGTATTTGGCAAAAATCCACTTTATTAAGAAAATTTCTAGAGCATATAACTATTAATAAGAGATGATTTTTGTGTCAAATCATATTTAATAAAATTTAGATACATAGTGAAGAAGACATATTTTTTATTTATTTTTTTTTTCGCTTTTTACTTCATACATTATGTAATTCAATTTCCAGCGTGTATGTATAAACTCAAAACGTTAACAACATTGTTATGTATATGTAGTTAGATTGTCTGGGCTGTATGCGTTAGGTTTGGTACATATTTATTTATTGTATATTGAATTTCATAACCGGATGCGCTTTCAAAAAATTTCGTTTTCTTCTCGTAATATAATATTTATATACATTTTATGTATGTTATGTACATCCTACATAGAATATATCTTTATTGAGTTTTCTTTTTTGTATAAAAGGGAAAATATCTACTCGTTCTTTACCCTGAGACTATTGTGGATTGTGACCAAACTTTTACATCGTAAAGCAAATGAATTTACGGTGGACTGATCTATGTGCTATATATGATTTGTTTTCATTAAAAAGATATGTCAATACAACTCATTACGATCCACCCTAGCCCTTACAATATTTAACTTCCGATCAACTTTGTATTACGTTACATTTGAAATTTGATGTAGGTGAAAAGTAAACAGTAATATACGCTGTTGTTATGAATGAAATTTTCCTTATTGTTGTTGTATACTTCTAACTTTCGTATATAGGGAAAGTTTACATCAAAAAATAAAAAATTTAAAATTCTATTCAGGTCGAAAACTGGCAAAAAAAAACTGCAGGAGTTTTGTATATACCATATTTATATGATATATTAAATAAAAAGTCAGCACAAAGTATATTATTGTATTTGGCGGTGAATTTTCCGGTTTGAATGCAATCAAGCGTTGCTTCTGGGGAAAGCAAGCATTGTGTAATATGATTATGTCTTATATTTCTATATGTATATATGTGTATATATCTTATCTTATAAATGTTTTATATACATTTTTTGTCTTGAAATATTTATTTAACCGCTAAAAATGTAGGAAAATCCTTAAATAAACTAAGAATTCGGTCGAATCGTTGATAAGTGCCATCAAAACATCATCACAGAGAGATACAAATTTGAATTTAAGTTTGTATTGTATATTTAGTACTAGCTATTACTTCATCAATTCATCTAGTAGTTAGGATAACAAAGTTTTTCCGGGAGGAGCGAATCTTTCACCTGTCAGACCAAAATCGATGATCTAATGAAAAAACTACTGATGCTAGTACTTCTCCAGTTGTTTTAATACTCTAGATCAACCGAAAAAATACTTTAGTCGTGCTTAAATTTCGCTACGATTAATTAAGTAAAATCTTCTACATTCATCCAGTACACTCACCGTTTTCGAGATAATATGGTGAAGCAGTCTAAAAATAATAACCACTTCAGCAACATGTGACCCGCAATGAGGTTAAAGATTCAATTTGGACCGAAAGGCTCACATGCAACATAAAAATATATTTAAATTTTTCCATCTTCAACGGATTTTTGATATATTTTATTTAAACATTAAAACATATTAAACAAATGAAATCAATTTAGGAAATTTGTAAATGAGATAGATCGCTATTGGCAAAATTAGTTTATAATAGATTTTTTGATAGTTGTAGGAGGGCCAAGCCCCACCTAGATCCGCCACTGACCTCACACAATGCTTCATTATGAACAAAAATTTGAAAAATTGGCGTGGTATCACCAATATTCGCTGGACACATCATCAAGCTTACTGGAAAGTAGTGCTGGTAATATTTATTTGGAAAGCAATCAATCATTAAATTCGGAAATTCTTTTGGCTACTGCTAGAGTGAAATGTCATGGCGCTAACGGTGTTGTTCATCATACACGTGTTTTGCTAGATACTGGTTCACAAGAAACTTTCATATCAGAAGACTGTGTGCAACGAATTGGTCTCAACAAATACAAACACTCTATTTCTGTTTGTGGGTGTAAGTGCTCTTATAGCTGATCAAACACATGGCAAAGTTGAAGTAGATTTACAATAAAATACCGATTCTAATTTCAACATCCGATTTGATACATTTGTGTTTCCCAAAATTACAAATTATTTGCCAAACAAAGAAGTGCAGAAGTACAAACATGGCCTGAATTTGGACAACTTGTTTTGGCTGATCCCAATTTTAAAAAGCCAAATAAAATAGATATTCTTACTGTCGCGGATATCACGAAGAATTTATTTTGGATGGACTTATATCTGGAAGCAATAGTTTACCAATGGCTCAAAACACCACGCTTGGGTAGGTTTTGTCTGGCTTTATTATATCGAATTCAAAAAGTAGTTTACTGGAAATATCCAATTTTCACCTTGGTATCAATTTGGATGAACAACTTAAATATTTTCGGGAAATTTAAGAAATACCATCTAAGTCGTCAGTATCTGCAGAATAAATCAAACGAGAAAACATTTTTGTTACAAGTCACCAACAAAATTCAGAAGGGCGTTGTGTATAATATCAATTTGAGATCAATTGCTATGGTGCTTTTCATCGACTACTTAAACTTGAAAATCGTTTTTAATCAAACCCCGAATTGAAACGAAACACGAAATTTTTGGAAGAATACATAAGCTTAGGTCACTTAAAACTTGATCTACCTTTACCAAAATTTTATTTATTATTTACCTCATCATGACATTTTAAAAGAAGAAAGTACGACGACTAAGCTTAGAGTCGTTTTGAAGCTTCGTTTAAATCGGATAACGGCACTTTTTTAAATCAACGCTTACTGATTGGGCCAAATTTACAAGACGAATTGGTTACATTACTTATTCGGTTTAGAAAGTAAGAAAGACATCGAAAAAACGATTTGGATTCTATAAAGAACATAACTTCGAGATAAAATCATGCATTATCAATTACAAACTGTGACATATAGTATGGCTTTATCTGTGACATATAGTATGGCTTTATCTGCGCGTGTTTGGCTATTCGTGCAATGATTCAATGTGAAATTATTTGTTCAAACGATTTTCAACTGGCATCTTCCATTATTTAAAATGGTTTTTAAGTCAATGACTTAAATTCTGTAATAATCAAGATGCAGCTATTGAACTCCAAAAAGTCATCACTAATAGTAGAATAGTTCATCTTTAATGCAGTCTATATATGAAAATTAGTTAAACCACTTGGTCTCCATCAACGGATATTTTTCAAATCAAAGTATCCCTTCTCGTAGAAAAGAATGCAACTTCAATAACCAAAAGATCAATGCTGATTTAAATTTCACGATTATTTGATCCACTTGAGTGGATAGCCGCAGTCATCATTACTGCAAAAATAACAATGCAACACTCTTGGAAATTAGATGTTCCATGGGACGATGCAATGAATATCTATACAAAAAATGGTTGGCATTCAAAAATGAATTATCGTGTCTACAATAAAACAACAATTGGTTTGCACAAAACATCAGCTTTGTTGAATTACATGAGTTTTGCGATGCGTCGGAATTGGCTTACGGTTCTGTCATTTATATCTAATTTCTCGATGCAAATGGAAATGTTCACATCTATGTATATGGTAATGGCAAAAACAAGAGTAGCTCCAATACAAAACATAAGTTGACCTCGTTCGGAACTATGCGGCGCCGTTCTTTTGGCTGAATTATTAAAGTTCGTTACTGAAGCAATGAAAGTTCTCTTGAATATATATGCTTGGACTGATTTGATGATTGTGTCGGCTTGGATAGCCAATTCGCCTGGAAGTTGGAAAACTTTTGTTGCAAATCGCAAGTCAAAAATTGCGCAGACAACTAAATCAACACACTGGCGGCATGTTTCCTTACACGACAATACTGCCGATTTAGCATCTCGTGGTATCGCTTCATCCAAAATTGCAGACATGGATATATGGTGGCATGGTCCAAAGAGGTTATAAAAATCTGAAAACAATTGGCTTGCCAATGAAAAACATGTGGATGATAATTATCTTAGAAGAAAAGGGAAAAGATGTTTCTGTTTTTTTTTATGAACAAATTTGATAACTTTTTGGAATTTATCGAAAGGTTTTCCAAACTAACAAATCTAAAGCGAGTAATGGCTTAAACAATGCGCTATGTTTCAAATACAAAAATCAATCAGAATTCTCGTATAAGTGGTATTTCAACAACGTCGGAACTAAATATTGTGTTTGATTTGAGTATCAAAATGTTTCA
Source organism: Macrocera vittata (assembly GCA_024741295.1). Taxonomy (NCBI): domain Eukaryota; kingdom Metazoa; phylum Arthropoda; class Insecta; order Diptera; family Keroplatidae; genus Macrocera; species Macrocera vittata. Next base: position 4,824 of record JANTEX010284583.1, on the reverse strand, counting down.
AGAAGCGGAATGCGGCTGAATAATCTTGTTTTCTTCATTCAAGAAACTTTGTCAACAAGAGCAAATTATTACTTTTAAATCCGTTTTTGTACAAAAATTGCATGCTTCGTGTTCGTGGTCGTCTGGAAAATGCAGACTTGTCACATGAAAAACCTCATCCCGGTATTCTGCCTCAAAAGGGCCACTTAACAACATTAATATTAGATGAATTGCATTTATCTACCTTGCAATTAATGTTGTCAATGTTAATACAACGTTCTTAGCTAATTGGTGCACGAAGTATTATACGAAAATGCATACATTCATGTGTTATATGGACTAGATATATCGCGGAAATACTTGTGGAGAAATTTTGGGTGATCTACCAACGAATCGAGTCAAACCGATGCGTCCATTTTAGGTATGTAGTATGGACTTTGCTGGACCAATCACGATACGATTGCACAAAGGTAGATGTTCTCGATTTGATAAAGGCTACATCGCAGTATTTGTATGCTTCCCAACACGGACAATATATTTGGAAGTAATAAACGAAACGATTTGACTGCTCATTCATTTTTAGCTTGTTTTCGTCGTTTCACTTCAGAGACGTGGCAATTGTCGAGAAATTTACAGTGACTGAGGCGGCAATTTCGTAAAAGGTCAAAAATTATGGAAGAAAGGCTTCTTTCTTATCCCACCAGCAAGTTCTCAATCTGGTGGTCTCTGGGAAGCTGGAGTTAAATCGGTAAAAAAACACTTCCTAAGAACGGTTGACAATTCAAAATTTACCTTAGAAGTACGAAGTACGTTGCTGGTTTAAATTGAATCATTTTTGAATTCAATACCACTATACGAATTATCAAATGACCCAAACGACATTCAAATATTAACTCCATCGCATTTCATAACTGGTGATGTGCCAACTTAGGACGAGCAATATCCACCAATAAATGGCCACTCGCATGGCTGAAAACGCCTTTAGATAAAAATTGAAAGGTTCGAGTAGTCACATTAAAAGTTTCTGGTGGAACAATTGTTAAATTATGCAAGCTCCTGTTAAATTGAACTATATTCGTTCAAGGCTGGGAATATGCTCAATACCGTAAAAATAGGTTAATACTGACTATAATTTCACCTGTGGTATATGTGTCTGCATTTTCGGCTTCTGGCCGTGCCGTTTTCTGATATGACTATTGTTAATTCGGTTATTAGATATATTTCTTTTTGGTTTGTCGTCATATGTAGACGACAATTTATTGATCATTTATCGGTATTTTTGGAAACTTATCATTTACGACTATGACGATATGTGCTTGATTATAACAGTACTCATTAGCACACCGCTGCTAGATGTAACCAGATTTGCGTATGCATATTGTTCCATATCAGGCCAATCATGTTTTTGTTGATAATTCATTTTAATGGCTTCTGTGCGGATGTTGCAATGGTGGGTCCTTCAAGATTATTCGATGACAAATAACAATTTCAATTTATTTTACGTTGACTATACACAGAGAATTTTTCTCGATGGTTTAGCGCTAGCATCCAAATGGGTAATCGTTACTGACATAACGGTGTTCACTACCGTCACAACGGCAAAAAACTACGGTCACAGCGGTAATCGGAACCGCTACGTCGGTAACCATTACCTATAAAAGGTTGTGGTTACCGATTAAAGTCGGTATTGATTACCGTTTTGGATGTTAGCGCCGAAACAACATCTTAGCGGTTCTCAGTAACGCAGGTAATATTGTAACCTGCGGTACTGAAAAACCGCGAAGATTCTCTGTGTACTTCCGATTTATAAATTTGTTGACGTTGACTATTTTCAATTATGACATCGGAGTTTTAGACGTATAGGATTCAAGAAATTTAAGTTGAGGTAGTGGATTCACCATATAATATATTTTTCTCCACCGTTTGGTATCACTTTTCCATTTTTCTATTCAATTACGTTACATGCATTTCTTTACTCAACAAAATATGGGTAAACACTTAGTAGTTTTCTGTGTTAAAAACTGAAGTATAATTACAAAAACAAAATATATGCATTGGGCAATTGGATTTTATGCATTGCCAGATTTTCTTTTGAAATGAAACTGTTAATTTCAATTTCAAAATGTATAAATGGTACTATTTGAAATGTGTATATACGCTCCATAACTGCTGCAATAGATTTTTGGGCTTAACTATATTAAAATGGATAGCCGCAAATTTAAGGGTATATGTTTATGTATAACTAGGAAGCGAAAGCTCGGATAATTAGCTGAATGTAGCTTTTTATTTTAAAATACATGCCAGGATTCGGAGTATAATTTCTTTATTCTGGAATTATTGTATTTATTTATTTCGTTTGTGTATTTATGTATTGAGTTAGAACTAAATGGGGTTTATACATCGATTTGGCTGAGATCTTATACACTTTGTAAACGGCAAAGTGACTTATTGCCGCTTTTCCGAAAAATGGCAAAGGAATCATAAAAAATCACAACTCTCTAAAAAATTATACAATTATATCGACCTGCTGGACGTATGCTAGCGCCCATATATATTTATTAACTACCTACCAATTAGTACCAAAAACCAAATCAATTCAGTGTAGGTAGTAACTTCGATTCAATGGTATATAAATGGTGGATTGGTTGGTCATGCCGATTGACGATTTCATATACGACTGCAAACATTTATAGGTAATTGAAAATATCGATTTTACTTCGTCGGCTGTTACTGTGCGCGCATTGTATACACAAAAATAATCCCTTTTACAAACTAAGTTTCTGCGAATAATATATTTCGCTCAATTTTAGTTAAAAATGAAAAAAAAGGAACATATAAATGTATTGAAATATGTTTCGTACATATTTGTCAACAATCTATATATATCCTAGATATGTACAATGTACATATGTTTTATATGAAAGTTCAATACAAACTTGTATTATAATACCATAATACCGATTTGATAACGAGAAAAAAATTGGAGAAAATAATCGAAGCGAATGATTGGTTTTTTTTTTAACTTTCGCATGGTTTAAATTGAAAAATGGTTTTTCTATCGGTTAACCGATTCTAAATTGTAAATTTACTATGGACGATAAAGAAATAATGGATATCTTTTCTGTGTATAGATATATGCATACATATATTGTATATGTTGTGTTTTGACTTTTTTTTTGTAATAAATGTCCTCAATCAACTACATCAGATTAGTATTTAAAGGGAATCAATGTGGTCACTGATTTTTACCGTTTGTTAGTTTATATATTATCTTAATTGCTGGATACTAGACGAGTGGTTTATAACATTTTTTTTTGGTTCAGTCAAGCAATTTTAAATTAAATTTACAACTAATGTCAATAAGTTTCGGTTTTATAGATTTTTAAAAAGATTAACTAGTTTAGTCTTTAAGTATTGATACATTTATTTAATATTATTTGGTACCATTTTTGAAGCGGGTGTTCTGAACCAACGACTATGCACTTGGACCGTTTCTGGTCGATACTACAGTAGAGTGGAATAATTGTTTTTGAAATAATTAGAAAATGATGAGTATTATTTTTTATTCCTTATTGTATTCCTATTTATTTTTTATGCCTGACTATTTTATCTTGTTCACCATTTATTTACAACATTTGATTTTGTTGTACACAACAAATGCCACTTAGTCGGTTTTGAGTTCAGTTATAAATGCTTTTCTATATTATTCTTTTGATAAAGCTTCAAAGAGCCTCTTTTTAACTCTAAGCTTTTGGTAGTTTATATATAATTTTTCTATGTATATAAAATATCAAAATTTATCTATATAAAATTAACTAAATGGTTTTATTTAACCAATGTTACATAAAATCTCAAAAATGTTAATATATTTATTATAAAAATTAAACTTGCTCAACATAAGTACATATGTATTATATATATTTTTGTACATATATTAATGTCACATTTACAAATTCAAGTTTACCTGTTCTATTACATTTTGAATTATGTAATCGTAAGTATACTGATAGTTTTCCAATAATAACACTGTATCAGACAATCCTTGACAACTTCACAGAATAAACCATCAACCACATTCCTTAATTACTTCGCAAACGGTACAATTAACTATCTCCTCGACTTTCTCAATTATATATGACTGTCGGTGTACTACGTGCTTGGTGTAGATAATAATATATTCGCATAGTAACTATATACAGAGAAAGCATTTCCATTTTCCAATTTAAGTGAGCTCCATAAATCTAACCGTATAGAATATTGAAGGCTTCATGACAGGATGATTAAAAATTTGCTTATGTTTTCGTTAGTTTTTATATGCTAATTTAATTTGAATTGATATTAAACTAAGAAAATTCAAGGAAAAATCTGATGCCTTTCCACATAGAATATACATTTTTCATTTGAGTATCACTTTAATTTAAATAAACTTACAAAGTTGCGCTGATTAAAAATCGAAAAAATGTCCTCGTTAGTTTTTAGTTTTACGAACATTACGACATATCTTTACAAAAAAGTAGTTACTTTTTAATTACTATATAGTCAACCTGTAATTCAACGTCAGACACGATATTCATAACATAACCAAGTTTGGAGTCATATATTTTCAATATTGAATATTTAATATGGGAACAAACGGTAACAAAAAGCTCGTTTGTCTATTTCCATATAAACTTTGAATGAAGAAAGTTTAAAATTTAAACTCTTCTGTCAAGTAATAACGAATTGTGTTAAAATCTTTGATGCTTTTTTGCAAAGTTATTTATTTTTTTAAATTTATTAAGAGCGGATATCGGCTACCGCAATATTATAAAGTCGTAAGTTATGAAAATCTAAATTATACAAGTT
>JANTEX010284472.1:0-11382 GCA_024741295.1 Macrocera vittata | reverse complement strand
CTTTTTCGAAATTTTAGGTCACTTTCGGCAATTTTGGAGGTCTTTTCCGAAATTTAAGGCCTCTTTCTATAGTATGGTCACTTTTGTTGAATTTCAAAATCGTTCCAAGTCTAAATATCTGCTAATTAACAGTATATACACGCGCCTAAAGTCTCTAGGCCACTTTCGGTAAACATTAAGTCATTTCCGACCATTTATAGTTTTTTTTTGTCAATTTGTAATACTTTCGTTTAATATTAAGGTCTCTTTTAGATCATTTCCGTTCAATTTCCTAACATTTTTGGTAAATTTCAAGTGCCCAAATTGTAGATAGAGCTTACGACATATTTTCGGGCACTTATACAAGTAACTTCTGGTCGTTCCTAGTTCAATTACCGACTAATGAACAATATCTAACACTTTTGGTAAATATTACGTAACTTTTGGCAATTTGATAGAGATCTTTTCCGAAATTTTAGGGTTATTTCAGTTATTAACTTTAAGTGAATTTTAATTTACTTACTTTTATTTAAGGTTTTTGTTCCCGTTTAATTAGGGTCACTTTTTAAGGGCACAAGTTGTACATAGCTTGCGATACATTTTGGTTAAAATGTCGGTCACTCCCAAAATAGGTCGGTTTCGCCAATTTTATATGTCTTAGTCGAAATTTTAGGCCACTTTCGGTTAATACTTAAAGCACTTTTTTGGTATTTTCAGATCACTTTTGTCAAATTTTAGTTCGCTTGCTGTAAATTTCTAGACCACTTTTGGTAAATAGTAGATAACTTAATCAGGTAAACTTCGGTCATTTAGGTTACTTTCGGTAATTATTACGTCACTATCGGCAATTTCGTAGGTAGGTATTTTCAGAATTTTTAGAGCAATTCCTATTATTCACTTTTAGTAAATTTTAACTTGCGATACACTTTCGAACACTTAATTAGGTACATTTTCGGTCACTCGCAAAAAGTATCGGTCTTTCCTAGTTCAATTATCGGCTAATAAACAGTTTATTTATAAACGCACCCAAAACTCTTTAGGTAAATTTCGGTAAATATTAATTCACATTAGACAATTTTATAGGTCTTTTCAAAATTTAAGGCCACTTTCGGCTAATATTTAGGTCACTTTTAATGATTTTTAGGTCACTTAAGTTAAATTAGAGGTCAATTTCACTTAATTTTTAGATCGCTTTCGGTAAATTGTAGATATAACTTACGATGCATTTTCAGCCCCTTGATCTGGTAACGCCCAAAACTCTATAAATTACTTTCGATATATAAAAGGGCACTGTTTGCAATTTTATATGTCTTCACCGAATCTTTAGACTACTTTCGATTAATATTTAGGTCACTTTTAGTGAATTTTTAGGTCACCTACAATACATTTTAGGTCGCTTACGGTATTGCTTAGATCACTTCCGAAAAATTAAAAACAACCTGCGATACATTTTTGGATCAGCAAATTTATCAGAAAACTTCTTGGTCACTTCCGAAAATTATCGATTGTTTCAAGTTTACTTATTGGCTAATAAACATCTCGCCCAAACACTTTTAATTACTCTTGGTAAATATTATGTCACTTTTAATTCACCTAAAATAAGGTCACTTCCGTTACATTTTAGATCACATTCAGTCCATCTATGTAGATAACTTGCGATACATTTTCGACCACTAAATTGTCGGTCACTCCCGAAAATTATCGGTCGTTCTTAGGTCAATTATCGGTTAATAAACAAATGTTACTTTCACCAATTTTATAGGTCAAAATTTTCGGTCACCAATGAATATTTAGGTCACTTTTAGTAAATTTTTAGTTCACTTCTATTAAATTTCTGGTCACTCACGCAAAATATCATAACTTTTGCTGTGTAGGTCCGATTTTGAAATCGTTTCTGGCTAAACAATTCTTCATTTGCATCTGTTTCGTAATTTTCGTCATTCTTTACATTTTTTTCATAATTTCTTCTTGATATTTGTTACATATACGCAGTTTTCTAGTAACGTCTTAGCTTAGCCTTCCTCTTGCGGCAGTAAAAAAAACGTATTTCCCGATCAATAACAAATGTTTTTTCGTCAAAAAAAAATCTTTAATTTAACTAAAATTTCTATTTAAGCACAATGCCATTTTAAGTAAATCTTGCCCATACATTTTTCTTATTGTCTTTATAAATATATACATTTTACATATTTGATATGAATATTAGATATCTTACAAATATCACACAATCACCTATATGATACAATTTAATAAAGGGTCATCATAGATGTACCTGTACCGCGCGGCATAAAAGCGGCAACGGTACAATTAGTAGTATTATGATGGGTAATAATGTGAGCTATAATCTGAGATGAAATTTTAGAATAAAATATTTATCATATCCTTTTCGTTGTGATTGTGTTAGCTGCCACTTTATGATTTTAAATTTCACCTGCAGTACGTTCAGACCTTAAGGAAATAGATAATTAAATACATTCACGCACTAGAAACACCCACACACACACACACACACACGTAAAACATACATTTTATGATTTTATTCAATCAGGCAACGGGGAATTAAATCTCTTTTCTGTCTATTTTCCATTGTATGTACACATATTTAACAGTGTTTTCAAAAATGGCAGGAGTTCTGGTATACTTAAACTTTTTCTTTACATAACTTAAATTTAATTTTAATTTTAATTTGATATAAAACGATAATACTTATGATAAATGATAGAAATTAATACAAAATTGTTCGCGTTGTCAGGTAGAAATTTGCAATAATTAATCGTTAACAAAGTTATTAATGTATATATTGCTTTCGAATAAAAATGATTTGGTTATTATGGTTTTTTTGTTATGTTTCGGTTGTATATATATTACAGTATACATTGAATTTACAAATATAATAACAATTAGGTTTCTTACATATAGATAACAAAACATTGTGTTTTTTTATATTAAAGGCACACTCGTTAACAAATTATATTCAATTAATCGCACTAAAGTTAAGTTAAAAATAAAACTTTTTATTCAAATGAGTCTCGTTCGTTTCAAATAATGTATAAGTAAGGCATAAATGAATTTATATTGAGCTAATGATGGTACAATGTTGTCGCGTTGATGTCGTAATTGGCTTATGACACGCGGTATATCAAGATCCTATGTAATGGAAAAATATTTGAAATATTCGCCTTCAAATACAAACAAAAAAAACGTACTTGATTGTGATCCATTGTGTACAGCAAGAGATCGGCGGCCAATGTAACACCAGACCGTCCACCACCCTCATTGCAGTGAATTAGCACCGGCGGATTTGTATTATGGCCAGGTGGAACTTCGTTGATAGACGCTGACTGAACAGAGCTCATTTCCTCCAGAAATTCTGTGTGTGTGTCAATGGAAAATCAATATTTTGCTAATGGAACAACAACAGAAATCCGAATCGATTTACCTAAAAAGTGTCCCACATCTTTTGGACAATTTTGTTCGGCCCACTCCGAATACTTTAAATGCCATACGGATCGATAACGTTTACTTTGCGAATGGTATATACGCAGTTTACTTGTAACACATCGATCGGTTACCTGAGAAAATTCTTGCCACACTTGATACTAAGAGCCGAAAACAACAACAAAAAAGATTAGATTTCAAAATTATTATATTTCCAATGTATAACTTACTTGACCATATTCAAGACATTTATTAGCGGTCGCCGGTACATAATCAATGTCGTCCGTCAGCTGTACTAATAAATAGACATCGGCTTCCCATACGCATTGCAAAAACATACTCAATGCAATCGAACTGTTTGGACTCTGACCCACAATATAGAATCGCTGCTTTGATCCAACCGTGGCCGTTATGTGCGATGCATTATAGTAGCCCATTCGATTTTCACGTGTCGGCGTTATGCGTACTCGATTGTCGTCGTATGGCAAGAAATTCGGATCGAAGTTACGTTGACGATTTTCGTCGTGCAATGCACACTCGTAGCTGGCCGCTTCGCGTCGTTTTGGTATTTGTTCGAATTCAATGTACAGTTGTGGATCGGATAATTTTGTTTCCAAAATTTGACACTAGAAAGTGAAACGAAACATGAATATACTGTGCGCAAATTGCAACACGCAATAATCGTCACGGATCTGGCAACACTCGACACACAATCATACACGTATCTCATATACACATTAGGCATCATGGACTGTTTTTTCATGTTCGGGATTCCGGGATTCAAATCTGTATAATCTCGGGATTTCCTCGATGCAATTGATCGCAATTGCACTCTATAACACGTGTAAATTACCGCACCGTACGCCGTTCAGGAAGCATCTGCGAATACGTGCGCTGTGAAACGGTTTTTTGCTACATATCAACTTGGGATTGTCACTTTCTCAAGCTGTAGAACTCTAAATTCGATCCATTCGCTAACAACAGGCTCCGGAAGTGAATCATCCCAGCCGAGTCCGATTACCCACAATTTTTTGAATTAACATCTTCGGTATAATAACAGTTGGGGGCAAGGAAACCAAGATGGTTGAAAACTCGAGATATTTCGTTAGTATTTATATCCCGGAGTGGTTGCCAAAAAATACCGAGCGTTTTGACCGTTGCTTGGATTCTGCAGATCAAGTGATACTGTTTCACAGGACTAAGTGATTTAGGAGCTCAACACAATTCGAAGACTATTTTCGTAGAATAAAGCCGCAGCTGTAAAGCATTTGTATATTTTATTTCTAAAGACATAAAGCAATGGCATCACAGATACCCGATGGAAAGTAGCCCATGTATAAACACGTTTGAACAGCTTGTGAGGCAACTGTGCTTGAAGCCGCTTCATCGTTTTGAAACTGCAGCAGTGTTCTTTGCGCAAGATATGTAGCGCAGTTGGTATCGTACGTGATGGTGGCTAATCGACCATGTCCTTGTCAGTCGTAGCACGCCAAATTATTCGCTGCATATCTGTAATGTTTCGGTTAACCTTGATATACCGAAACATCTTTTCAATGTTGACCCAACTAGAAGGCAATCATTAAATGAACGTCCATTAGTTGGTTGTGGGTTTCCATACGAGTACCCAAAAATTGTTTATGTTTTGTTTTCGCTGTTATAGTGTATTGTGTTGCCTGCACTGTGGGCACATTTATAAGTATAGCATAGCATAGGGTTGACAGAAAACCATAAGTTTGTGTCGATGAGGCATAAAGTTTGTGATGCCTTGACCGAGGCATTATGTTGCAATGCCTCGACCAAGGCATTTTGTTGCAATGACTCGACCGAGGCATTTAAGTGTTGATGCCACGACCGAGGCATTAAGGTGATAATGCCAAATAGGAGGCATTAGGGTGCTGAATCATTAATGTGTTGATGCCATGGCCTAATGCCAAATTGTGTTAAGAGCATAAACCGTGTAAAGCCACGAGGCATGTTTCGTTGTTATTTTGAATATGGTAAAACTCTCTTTTGTGGCCAATGGTCCAGTTGGATTCCCAATTGGGTATCCAAATGTATAGCCAATTGGCTATCCAATTTGCTATCCAATTGGCAATCTAATTGGCTATCCAATTGACTATAAAATTAGGTATACATTTGGGCATCCAATTGGCTATCCAATTGGCTATCCAATTGGGTATCCAATTGCGTATCAAATTAGGTATCCAATTGAGTATCATATTAGCCATCCAATTGGCTATCCAATATGGGGTATCCATTTGGATAGCCAATTGGGTACCCAGTTGTATACCCAATTGGATACCCAATTAGGTACCCAATTGGATAGCCAACTAGGTACCCAGTTGGCGATACAATTGGATATCCAATTTGGTAGCCAATTGGTTGTGAATCCAATTAGGTATCCAATTGGTTATCCAATTGGACCATTGACCGCATAAAAGGGTTGTACCATATTCAAAATAATAATGAAACATGCCTGGTAGCCTTAAAAGGTTTAAGCTCTTAACATAATTTGGCATTCTCACCTTAATGCCTCGTACTTGGCATCCTAATTGGATACTAAATTGGTTGCCAATTGGATGACCAATTGAATAATCAATTGTATACCCAGTGGATACCTATTTGGCTATTCAATTGGGTATCAATTGGGAACACTAAGGTATTCAATTGGATACTCAATTGGGTATCCAATTGTATAGCCAATTATGTACCCAATTAGCTACCCAATTGGCTATCCGATTGGCTATCCAATTTGGAATACAATTCAGTATCCAATCGGCTGGCTATCCAATTGGCAATACAATTGGGTTTCCATCTGGCTATCCAATTTGGGTATTTAATTGGCTATCCAATTGTATATACAATTGAGTATACAATTGGCTGTCCAACTTGCTATCCAATTGGATGTCCGATTGACTATCCAATATGAGGTATCCAAGTAGGTATCAGATTGGGTACCAAATTGGGTACTTAATTGAGACCCAATAGGATAGCCAAATAGGTATCCAAATGGGCTCCCAATTGGCAATTAAACTGAATACCTCATTGTACCCAATTGATACCCAATTGGATAGTCAAATAGGTATCCAATTGGGTACCAAATTGGGTATCCATTTGGATAGCCAATTAGATATCCAGTTGGATATCCAATTGTAGTTGGATGGGCAACACTAAAAGGGTTCTTGGTTCCACACGCAATTTGTATTTTTTACTGTCACGTTGTCTGCCTGCTGCCATGGCCACCGTTTTAACCTTTTGGTTTAGCCACTTAGGCCCATCCCACCATAACCGATGGGCAGGCAACTCATTTGGAAAGACTAGATTTCCTACATAGGATTTCCAGCGTAGTGATCGACCTTTACCCATGCCACTTTAGCCTTAGCTACGAAAAATGTTGTCACGTATCCACCGTTTTCTTTGATTACCCTGCTATATATTGCGGCAGCATTGGAAGCATTCAAAAATCCCTGTAGTTCTATGTTATCTGATTTTCGGTAAGACTGCAGAATTCCTAGCAGACTCTGTTCCACCTTCTGACCGTGTCACTATTAGGGCAGTCATCTAAATTTAACCATTGTAACCATAATTCTTGCATTATGATCTTTAGTTTGATGATGACAGGCAACAACCAGCCCAACGGATCGTAAGTTGTCGCAGTTTTTTGAGAGAATATTCTTTTATGTGGGCACACACATCGGTATTTTGATTACAAATTTAAATGTATTTTCGGCTAAATAAATAAATTGTGTTCTCTCGAACGAGCAGCGCTCCGACGCCAAATACGGCGCAAAGTTTATTCCATACGTTATAGTGTTGAGTGCATACTCTCGAATTGGTTCATTACGTTTTTCGCGGCACAAGATGCAATGCAAATCCCTATGTATGAGAATGAGCCTGTACATTTTCTCAATAGCAGCGATGAAGACAAACCTATTCTGTCATTTAAGCAGCACCGCAGTTATGTCACTTTGAAGCGCGAGTCTAACCATTCAATTGTCGATCAATAATTTCCCATTTGATGTTTTTCGGGAAGCGTCGAAAACTAGTAGTTTAGTAGTTGTTGAACTATCCTTGATAACTGCATGGTGTTTTTGTTTTACATTCGAAGGAGTGTGGCCATCGCCATTCGTTTCGGCTAAGTCAAATGTTGTAACGTCCCGTGGCATTTCCCGTAGTCGTCTGATTGTAAAATACCTCGCAAAATTTATCACCTGCCGTTTGTAACTCTTCATCGGGAACCTCGTTGATTTCTCAAAATTTGGATACTAGCTCGTCGATCTCCGTTCTTACGTTTAAACTGGTTACCGATGATGTTGATGGACCCTTCGACTGAGTTGCTCCCAACAATATCCAGCCGAATATCGTTTGCTGAGCCATAAGGCTGCCCTTTTTCTCCCTTGACAACAACATGACTCGTAAATAGTGCTGTGGTGTATTTCCTTGTTATTCTTGCACGAGAATTTACTTTTGCATCGTAAATTATTAGGTACTACAGTTATTTGCGACGTGCAAAGTTAAAAAAAGAAGAAAAAAGCTTTATACCAAAAGAAGAAAATCGACGAGTTGGCAAAGAGAATCAGGCGCTACATCAAACGGGTACGTTCGACCGGCGCCTCGGTCTTGCGCTCACGTAGCAAAAAAAAACTAATTTCGCAGCAGCTGTAGACATCAACGCCATTAAAAACTAGCGAAGCGATAATTTATCGTCTTCAACTACACGATTCTAATACTGATTGCCAACCCGTTGACGTATTTGCAGGAATTAGTTCAGATCCTTCGTGGAGGAAAAAATGCGTTTTCAACTATCGCATTGGAAAAAGCGTTCCACCACATCTCATTTAATCCGGTCGACGTCCCAAAGATGTTGAACACGACGCCACGGATTGATCGAATTGCGATGTATGAGATTGTGCAACACTGAACAAACAATGCAACGTCAATGAGATTTTGAGTGGCCTCGATTTTGTTTTTCCATATGTCGATGCTATATGTATCGCGATGAACGACATTATCTAGCATGAATTCCGGAAGTTTTCAACGCGTCCGCGAAAACAATCTGGTAATTAATGTGTAAAAGTGCGTTTTCGGTCAAAGTGAAGTGCCATTACTCGGACATTTGCCGCGGGCTTGAAACCGTTGCCGATGCGAATTGAAGAGGTAAGAAAAATTCGAATTTCATCAATGATTGGTTTTTGCAGGTGATTTGTCCAGCATGCTATCGCACATTGTGGAACGAACGAGGGCATTTCGGCTTAGAAAAGACTTTGCTGCGCATTAAATATAATTTGTTATAAGGAGACTCAATGAGTATCAGTACAGCATCAATAGTCAGGTGAACGACACTATTAGTTGCTACGCGCACGATGTTATCTTCCGGTATACACTGCGTGATAAGCTTACGTTGCCTACGATGACATCGCAGCCGAAATCGACGATTAACGAAAGAATTGGAATACGCGCTATGATGCGAAACTCAACGTACCGAAACAAGACAAAGTAGACGATCGTGGTCGAGAATGTCCCTGCGGCTACTAGTGAATAAGTATTCAATTGGGTACTCAATTGACTATCCAATTGGGTACCCAATTGGATAGAAATTGACACCTAACTGGATAGCAATTAACACCCAATTAGATAGTCATTTGGGCTTTATAGTCAATTGGCACCCAATTGGATACCTAATTTAGCATCCAATTGGGTACTCAATTGGCTATCGATATTGGCTATCCAATGGGATACCTATTCGGGTATTCAATGTTGTTCGGGTTGCAGATTGTCAATTGACATCCAATTTGATACCCAATTTGGCATCCAATTGGGTACTCAATCGGCTATCGATATTGGTACCCAATTGACTATCCAATTGGGTACCAAATTGGCTATCCAATTGGTTACTCAATTAGGTATCCAAATGGGTATCCAATTGGGTATCCAATTGGGAATCCAATTGGGTATCCAGTCGAGTATCCAACTGGGTGTCCAATGGAGTGTCCAATTGTATATCCAATTGGGTATCCAATTGTCTTTCCAATTGGATCAATGGTTACATATGAGACTTGTACCATATTCAAAATAACAATGTTACATACCTCGTATCCTTACGAGGTTTAACTCAATTTGGCATTAGCACCTTAATACACCGTACTAGGCAACAACACCGTTATGCCTCGTACTTAACATCAACACCTTAATGCCTCGGTCGAAGCATTACAACTTAATGCCTTAATGACAATAATTGTAATAAATAATAATGTAAAATGCTTGGACTATATTCGAAGGTTATGGTTCAATATAGTGTCAAACGCCCTGGTTTTTTACACAAGTATGGAAAAACCAGGGTCTCAGGCGACAATTTGCTAAAAAAAGGTTCAAAGACATCTCCTCTATAGGTAACAAAATTCCTAGCAAGAGCTCTGAATTGATAAAACAAGTTACACTTTGTACCTAGATATTATTTTTAAAACCACATAATTATTGTATTCAAATTGGTTTTTAAATTAAATTAATTTTTGCAAGTTCTAAGTATATATGTATATATTGCATCTCTATGAGTTGCCTCAAAGTAAAGTTAAATTAAATTCAATTCGATGCCGTAATTTTTACAAGTTTACAAAAATTGTTTTCCAAAAAAAAAATAGCCACAATAATGTTGTTTTTTTTTCAATTCATTTAACCAGACGAACATACATATAGATTCAGTATTATTAAAATTAAAATTTTATTGTGTGCACCTAATCGTTTGTTTGGATTGAAATTAAAATTATTTATTTTTCAATTAAAGTGTGTATTTTATACATTAAATGTTTATTTGGCGATTCGGTATAAGTAGCTAATTGTGCAGGAAAATTCGGTTCATTTTCAATGTGGAAACTCTACAATTATAATGTTATATTGTGTGCGGTGTCGCACAACGTTTTTGTATTTTGTGCATTTTATTTAGGTATTTTTTTATATCGTGTAACTATAATAATTTTATAGAAAAACTATATATCGTGGTATGTACGTATGCGATGAAATAAATCGTGTGTGACATAATATAGTGATTCGGAAAATTTGTGTATGTAGGTATGTACGGTTTTCTTTAATGAAAATTCTAACCAAGGGTTAAATATATAATTAAAAACATATATATATATTTTCTGTACACATAGCACTATATAATGCACATATTTATACATATCATGTGTGCCAAGCCAACTACTTAGTGTGTCTAATTTTCAAATGCATAAATTAATATATGTGCACATTCATATATACCTACAGGATATTATTATATAAATGTGTGTAATTAAAATAGCTAATTTAATGCTAAATTTATATTTAAAGTCAATATATTTTAAATTTAAGTGTTTAATTGTGAACCTAACTGATTGTGATTAAACGAGTATTAAAGAAAGCTATGTACCGAGTCCGATGTGCATAAAGATCATGATAGAACTATATAGTATTATATGTGATTAACTAAGATAAGTGACTAAAACAGTGTTTGTTATACCGTAGCCCGTCATTCGACAATGCTAACATACAACTCTCCAAAAACCAGAACAGCCCAGTGATTTATTCAAATCATTTTTGTCGGTGCATTTAACGTTTACAACATCCCATGGCTCATTAATTTGCTGACCCCAAATGAGTCGACAAACCCTCTCGTATTCCTCATTTAACAATCTTCTGGATTTATTTCTAACTATACAGACCCAAAAAAGTATAAAGTTTTGAATTATTGCTCTCTTGGTAATTCAGATTAGTGCGTAATTTCAACTTGTTTCTGATTCCAATTCAGTTCGTTAGGGATAACTTCGGGATGGTAAAAAAATCTATTTTTGTTCTACTAATTGGGCACAGCAATACTTTCTTAGCAGCAACACTGAGCAAGTAGCGATATTTGTTACGAGGACCAGGGGCGTATCCAGAACTTTTTGTCGCAAATCAATTTGGTTTATATATATCTGAGCTACATTTACC
>JANTEX010284361.1:0-11389 GCA_024741295.1 Macrocera vittata | reverse complement strand
TTTTGCAAACTATGATAACTCGAAAACAGTGATAGTACTAGCTATAGTACTACTGTTGGAGAACTAGATGGTATTTGATGCGTACTGGATGCTGACGAAATTTCAACTCGATCGAAGCACTTTAACCGGCTGGGTGATGGACTTGACCTAACCGGCAAATAGTAAGCGACACTACGAAGAAGAAGTATTATTATTATTATAATAAATCGGTAGGAAACTGTCGAAAGAAGTTCACTACATACGTAGTCATATAAAACACTCCGGACAAGATCTAGAAATTCAAATATTTTCTAAGAATTATAAATATTCCCAGACTGTTATTAGAATGGAATCGACAGACGGAGGGTATGAATTTCAAAAACTTCATGAAGCAAACGAAAGAGATGGGAGAGTTTCGAATTTAAAAGAGGTAAGGGAGCGAATTGAAGAGAGGGCTAACTTTTGAACTAACTTCTATATAGCAAAATTGCGCCTTGTTGAAATTAAAAATAGTACAAACCACGGTAAATTTTGATTGAATTTGTCCCCACTTTTTGATCCATTTTATATATCAGGAGGAGGGGAACTTAAAAGATAGGCGAATTCAACAGGGATATCCAGGGGTGTGAAGCAAATTTATGGGGATCTCATCTCAAAGAACAAAATTTGATCCCTCTTATATAAAAAGCTATAGGCTTTAAAAATTAACCCGAAGGAGCGCTGACGATACGAAGAAAATGTAAGCCACTAGGTTAAAAGTAAAGAAAGTGGACCCAAAGAAGAGAATTCGTTGTCGTGATTCCACAAGCTGAACTCCAGTTTTAGCAACAAAAAAAAATCGCCATTACCGAGGCAAATCTTATTAGACAGGGCCACTTTAATATACATATTTAAGTGGTTAAGAAAAGAGACGAATGGGACGATTCCAAGCTTGGAACCAACCACTGTGATGTTAGCACTTATTCCAGGCTAAGGTTTGGACAAGTTTTGTTTTTTAATTGTCATAGATGGTGCTGAATGTTAGATTTAGTTCATTATTCATTCTCTGTACCAATGTCTAAATGTTCTAAGACAGGCGACTGAAATTTGCTAAATATTCGACCATTTTTCGAGTTCCAAGATCAAGATGCGGCAACTGCGGTGCATCAAATATCAAACATAATGCTACAAACTAACGGCGACAATGGCACAGTTTTTTGGTGAACCTCCAGAAAGAATCACATTTATGGAAGTGTGTTCTTGTGTGTCTTTATTAAAGATGTACCTAGGCCATAAACCTAATATTCACACTTCGTATCCAAAAAATCATACAAACAACATATGCAGCCTATATACAATATAATACTAATAAGAATTTAAAAACTAAGAAAATTTGAATTGAAAAAGAAAAAAGAGAAGAGAAGCATGTAAAACAAATGAAAACTAATGAAACTCAAGCTATTCCTATTGTAAAGAATGATTGTGTGCTAATACACTAAACGAGCTGCCATGTCATTGTAAATTTCAATCCAACCAACCTTATATCAAGCTTCGCATCAAATACCCTCAAACAGTTCAGCAGCCTTCACACTTAATCTTATCTAAGCCTTTCTAAGTTTATTTTTCTGGTAAAAGGAACTAAAGTATAGATTAATTAGGGTTCATTTTTATCAACTCCTGTTCACTACAGCTTTGGGTTAGATTTAAGATATTAAAAACTAGATACAATTTCTTCAAATTTATCTTTGACTGAAATAACTGTCATCAGCGAAACCTCTGCCACAGAAGCCTGCATTATTAACCATCCTGTCTGATGAATTATCCAGGATTTTTTCCATGGTTTTTAGAAGAAATTATGTTAAACTGATAGGCCTATAGGACTGTGGATCTAAGCCTTCGAAATAAAGTTAACTTCAAGTTCTAAGTTCATCACCACGAGATAGGTATGATTCCCACGCTCTGAATAAACGATGTAGATGAGGCTGAAGTCTGTTCATTGCATTTAACAACAGTATGGGGAATATCACAACAAAGCGATTTACGTGGCTTAAAAGATTCTACAGCCCATTTAACTTTTTCAGGAGTAATAATAATAATATCCCTTGCTCTTTCCCAATTTTAATTTGATGATATGCTATTTGTACGCCTTGGTTCGTTTGAGCTGCAATAGTTTAGAATTATGCAATCCGGAAAATAAGCACAAAGAAGAAGTTCAATAGTTGCCGACTGATTTACGGTAAATCCGTCGTTCGGTTTTTTTCATAAGGCCAATTTCATTGCTATGGTCCATTGATGTGCACAGAACTTTGTTCGACATGACGAGAATTCATCTCGTTATTGAAATCTGTTAGTAATTTTCTATACAGATCTCAGCTTCCATATCTCCTGTCTCTATTCAAGAGTCTTCTAGTTGGCATTAAAAATCTTCTTACAAAGCACGCCTAATGAACTTCACCACCAAGTCTGTGCGACAAAAATAACATAAAACGATGACACGGATTCAGTTCTTACGATGAGTCCAAGCATTACTTTAATGGACGAAACAAGTTAAAACTGAGTAAAAAGATTGTAATTGGTTAATGGACGAATTTTGTGACAAAAAGCGTGCTGTGTCTGGCGAGTCCTAATTTTAACACCAAAAGACGAAACCAGTTAAAACGGTGCAAGAAAATTGTAATACTTATATCGAGGGGGAACCACTCGACAAAAATCTGTCCCAAAGAATTCGTCGACAAAAAGAATTCCTCGGGAATTCCTCAGAATTCATTGGAATTCCTCGCAAATCCTCGGGAATTCCTGAGGATTCCTCGGACTTCCTTAGGAATTCCTCGGCATTATTTGGGAATTCCTCAGAATTCCTTGGGAATTCCTCGGGAGTTGTCCCAGAAATTCCTCAAGTAGTTACTTCCCTGGTTCTCTTACCTAGGGACGATTAACGTGGGGAAAACTCCCAAATCCGATCGTCAGCTGACTTCAGCTTAGTCAGCCACTCACTGCTTTCTTGCATCGAATGAAAACGGGAGCGTCGTTGCATTCTGAACATTCACCAATCACAAAATACCTTGGCCCAAATTTTCCAACTACATGCCGCTAAGCTCGCTAATGAAAGAGATGTCATTCATACGAGAGACGCTAGTTACAGATAAGATAGTAGACGACTTTGGTAGAGCTATGTCATTAGCATTTAAGTTATCACGTCAAATCAGATATAGTGAAAAACCTACCTGATGACGATGTGATTTTACAGAACACAAAAAACAAATCAAGCAATTGTTGGAACTCCAGAAAATGCGCAACAATCATGAAAACCCTATATAGGAGCTCTCTCAGGGGCTATAAGAATGTTATTAGGACTGCCAAGAAACAGTCATAGACAGAGTACTGACAAGACATAGAAGATACGCGAGATGTAATATGATCATTTGCTTTTTTCGTGACTTTTAATCGTTCTTACAAAATTTAAATTGAATCCGTTGTGCTATTAAAACTTTATTGATACGCACAAAACAAACTCTGATTTTAAGTTTACTATTCGTTCTTGATTGAAATTGGCGTGGTTACGAGATTTTGAACACAAAAATAGCGACGGCGGTCCATACGAACCAAATTTTCATGAATAAAGTCGCCAAGCAATAATCACTGCAAAATCGATTCGACAAGAAACGCTTCATTGTCGACGCTCACTAAATCTCATTATTTGGCCATGGCAAATACATTCACTAACGACCCTTATTATGCCAACGAAACAATGGCATGTCATTCTCGTGTACAAAATGGGTCGATAATGGGAGTTATTGTAGCAACTTGACAAATTGCCAGAATTGGAGAAAATGGTCGAATTTCATAAGCCAAAACCAAGTGCCAACAAACAAACAAAATTTACGGTCGGTCTATATTGTTCCTAAAGCAACGAGAACATCGTTTTCATGCCAGTGTGTGTGTTGAACATCATTAAGTCTATGTGGGTCCTCGTTTCACTTCGCTTAATGTGGAAGAGCTAACAAATCTGGCACGTGAAAAGAAATTATGTTCCAATCGGTTCACAGCAATTCCATTTTGGAGGGCGACAAAAATACAACAACTCTCACAGCAATGTATTCAAGAAATCATAACAAAACATTGCAAATTCCAAATTTGGAGTTCGGGTCCCAAAGCAGCATCATAGCACTGCAGCAAGCCAGTTTGACTTGCCACGAATTCGATGTCACACAATATCAATGTCTTAGGCGCAACAAAGTTGCATGCAACATCATACAGTTTTTGGTACCGACAATCAAAAGATTGACTGAAATGCTAATATTCGGACCGGTCAATCGGACTTGACGAAAATAGTTCTTCGCTGGCAATTGTTCAATGTCCTAATTTGCGCCAATAAACAGAAAATGTACCGGTAAATTCGTGTTGCGAACGATGACATCGACTATCAGCGTATCGTTTGGCGAAAGAATCGCAGGTGTATTGTTTGCTTACTGTGACGTAGGTAAGCGCCTATTTTTTGGCTTTAAGAAGCAAATTTAAGAGGAAGTCAAACTATATCTAATCTGGCATCCGAGGTTTTTGACGGCAATCGTAAAACAGTTGATCGATATGCTCAAAACTGGTAGTTTCGAACTTGGAAAGTGGCCATCGAATCAAAGGTGCTACAATCGATACCACAAGACAGACGCGAATGTAGTTATCCGTTGGAAATTCGTATCGAGCATGATTAAGCGCTCGATATTTATTGGCACTGCGATGAATTTAGATTTCAGGTACATATTACTGATGATACTAATCCAATCAAAGATATGTGAGCTATTCCATCCTCTTGGATGGTTAACGCCGTTAGTGGTTGTCTGTAAGTTTTTTTTTTTCAAAAAATTTGGTTACTGGGATTGTCAGTGACATTCGTGGGAAATAGGTAGACTATTGTCACTTTTACAAGAAATTGTCACACCAAGATGGAGTGGATATAAGATTGGATGCCCAATATGACTGTGTCATATGCTGCTACGGTGTGCATCCAATTCCACGCTCAAAACGACACAACAACACGTTTATTGGCCGCCTAAACAAATGTGGAACCTGCTCGGCCAGTTTGGTTGCCGATGCTGGATTTTTGCGGTATTGAGCATTAATTTTTCTTTGTTGTATAAGGCGGTTCATTTTGGCTTTTCAACAGATCACATCTCCAGGGTTTTCCGAAATAAATTGCTTTCAGTGTGGTGTCCTTGATACACAACTGTCGATATATTCGACAATTCGTATTTAAAACATAATTATTTCACATTATCGTTCTATACAAGAAAACACTACCTCTTCTTTGTTTGCAGTATTACCGCATACAACCCACTACATTCACAGATCGATGAAACAACGCATTTCTTTGGTGTGAACCACTGAAAAACGGATTCAGATAAGAGCGTACAGATTCGCTGACATTCTTTATCGCATCGAAAACTAGAGTGGATTCTTGCAACTGGATTGCAAATAATTACAGTTGCCTGTTAGCTATATTGATTTTAAGTATAACATTTCTGGTTCGCTTTATTTTGTCATTGGAATCAACGACTCGTGATTTGCTTCAAAGTGCGAAAAGACAATGTCTCAACAATTACCGAACAGCAGTCTCGTCGAATTACGGAATTCATTGTTACGCTAAATTATTTCAATGCACACATACCTTAAGTTGATCGTAAAGACGTTCACTTCGTTCGGCCAGCGTACGACGATCTTCAACCGGATCGACAATGTTTTCGTCTGTGTGCAAATCTCTTGACACATCACCACTGTTCTCACCATTTGTCATCTCCTCTTCATCTTCGGTAATGTGATGATGTTGCGGTGTAGCTGATGCAGCTATCAGTGCAGCGGCGACCTCATCCTAAAACCAAACAGAAAATAATTATAGTTTCGCAAAAAAAAAGTTACCAAAACCACACGCACACACACACCTGTTTGCGACGTGCCTCTTCCACTTCGTTCTGTAACCGTTTCGTTTCGCTATCCTTTACATTAACCTCATCCTGAATACGTTGCACTTCTGCCTGTTTCGCCATAATCTCCTCTTCCAATTTCAAACGTTCGGCCGCCTCCATATTCTTGGCATCCTCCAAACGTTGCAACATCGCTTGCAATTCCTTTTGACGTTGTTCCAATTCATCTTTGGCCGCCTGCAATTGCCTCAATTGCTCTTCCAGTCGACGAATAATATCCTGCGCTTCCGACAAATTGGCCTGTGATCGTTCCATTTCTTCTTGCATGGCACGCAAACGATCCTCATACTCCTGTTGCTTCTTTTCGGCACGTTCCCTGGCCGCCAATGCCATTTGCAATTTTTCACGTTCCTGTTGCTTAACATTTTTCTCTTCGCGCGCTTGCGCTTTCATTTGTTGCACATCGATGGTGTCCGGTTTGCGCCGGCGCATATACAGCTCGTGATTGCCCATGCACAATGCCAATATCCGTTTATTGATACGAACACGTGGCGCAAAGAACACGAAATCCGGTGCCTTCTTGTCGATCGGTTTGATAATGAATTTACGATCGTTAAACGAGATATTACGAATTTCCGACCAGGGAAAACCGATTTTCGGCGTCAATTTATCGTCCTTCTCGTAGATGTTCAAACCGAGCGCATCGACACCCAACCACAGTTCTGTGCCCTTTTTGTTACGAATCTCAAAATAGTTTACACCGTACATTTCCAAGTCTTGAGCGATTTTCAAGTACTCCATCATGGCATCTTCGCGCAGCATACCCTTGTGCTCTTGCCACCATGTCATTATCGATTGTTCCCATTCGTCTTTGGACATTTTGTGTTGATCGATAACACGTTGCGGCAACAGACGATCATTCGACAAAAAGCCGGCATTGTGCGAACTTTTATTGAAATCACCGTGACGCGCTTGAACAGCGTACGATGCAAGCAGTACAGATGTTTCTGGCGGCGAATAGATTTCATCGGACAGAATGGCATTTTTCACTTGCAAATAGAACAATCGCAGCGTTATGTCTTGAATGATTTCTTCGGCAACGTCTTCGGGATAGAATTTCGCACGGAATTTGAATTGCAGCGGATTTTCCTTTTTCACATCTTGGTTCATAACCTGGACGAAAAATAGGGACAAAAAAGGTTGTTTAGTTTCATGTTTATATAAATGACAAATGTATTCTTCGAATTTATTTTTTGAATAAGAAAATTAAAGTTTTACCCAGTGTGAAAACGGCATAGACCCTGTCTGGTCCAATAAGCAAGCATTAGTAAAGAAATATTCAAATAGGATTAGTGTAAAATGTAGATTGTAGTTAATTCATTAGTTAGGATTATATACTTTTGGGTATTATAAACAATAAAGTTAAAAACAATTAATTTTACTAATATCAAGGTAAATCAAATTCAATTTTACATGTTAGCTGCGAGTAAAGTGAATTAATTGATAAATTAATATCATCAATATTTTTGTTTAGAATTTCCAATAATTTTTGATTTATCATTAAATAAAAGAAAAAAATGTGTTTTTTATTCATATGATGTTATAATAAGTGATGATCCATCATGACTCACATGAATCCAATAAAATAACACCGGTAGGTACATTCGTACTAAAGTTAATGCCAAGGTCTACTACAGACAATGTATATAACATATGAAATGTTAATGGCAGGCATATATACATATAACAGCAATTTATGTGCAAAAAAATTATATTTTACACGCAACTCTATTGACTAATACTCTTTTTTTCACATTTCATATATTGTTGCCAGTTATAAAATAATAAATTGTCAATAATATATAAATAAAAAATATAATATAAACCATATCGCATATATTTTAAACTGATAAGAATAAAATAATGATATACATATAACATATATCTCGATAACCTATGATATAATTTGGTGTTTCATAAAATAACTTTGGATGCGAGAAAATAATGGACTGTATTGCGTTTACACCATTTGAATTTATAAAAAAATTACATTAACTATTGTTAGAATAAAATGAAAAGAAAAAGATAAATATAGAAATGATATGATCCATCTCACTTGCAATTTCTATTTATAAATTGCAAATAAAGTAATAAAGCTCGGTCGTCGGTCTAAGTCATTACTAGATTAACTAGAGTATAGTACTAGGTTAACTAGATCAGTACAAGATGGTACAATTGTGGTTAAAATGAGCGAAATTTGTTAAAGTCGATAATCGACATTTGAGAAAATACGAATGTCGACATTGTAAAAATTTCGTTTTTTTTGTCGACTTTTAGCAAATTTGAAAAGAATTTATGCTCTCATTAACAAATATATATACTTTTCTGTATAAAATGTTTTCACCTAATTTTACAAAATTCATAGTCGGTTTTCGGCAGTTTTTGGAAAATAATCGATTGGCTTGGCACATGGTCAACTTTGACGGTAATTGTGGGGCAATTTCATAAAATGTTACTTTGAATCGCATCTACGGTGTGTCAGTTATTTCGAAAAAATAATAGATTTTTGGATTTATCATTGCAGCCTATTAAAAAAATAAAAATGTGAACGTTTGATTTTTACAGTATTCGGCTTAAAGCAAAAATCGTTGGGGCCGTTATATATTTTTAATAGTAAATCATCATATCTATCGAAATAAACAGCCCGCTGGAAGGTTTTCGCTCAGATTTTGAAAAGTTATAAATCTTTGTAAAGGTAATCTAAAGTCGCTCACATGAGCTGAAAGTATAAAAAAAAATTGTGTCAAAAAGGGTCAACTTTGAGAGCATATAGCTCGGATTTTAAATGTCGTAATTGAAAACTGCTGATTTGCGATCACATTTACGGACTTAGGTTTTGAACATTTTTCTCCCGGCAAAACGTTTTTCTTCCAGACCCCACATAACTTTTTGAGATCTTGAATAATAACCCAGAATAGTGGGGATCGCAAGCGGCTCTAAATAGGTGAAAAACGTGGAATAAACAACGAAAAATTTACACTTTTCAGCGCCCCTTAAAAGAGAGAGGTCGAAAATGCCACAAAGTCTTTTATATTATCGCGTCTTTTGTCTTTGTAACGGTTTTTTCAAATTTATCCCAGCTTCAGAGGGCTGAAGGCGTGTCGTAAAATGTTTCAAAAAGAAAAACACTAAGAAAAAATCGACTTAATATTTATACGTCCTATCGAAAATTGACTTATGGGGATAAATTCTGACAACAGCTTTTGTCGGTGGAAAATTATGGGGTAAAAACTTTTTACCCGAAATTATCTGGCTGGGATATTTTTCTTCCGGTAGCCTTGGTGCTATCCTTAACTATTGGAGCGTTATCCGGCAAAAATAAAATGACAAAATATGTTTTTTCTTAAAATTCGTATTATCCAGGGATAACATTTGGCGAATTGGGATACAGTAAAAGTGCTGCACATTGGGTACCGCAGAGGAGGCGTTTGGAGTGAAATTACGGTCCGAATTAGGGCCTGGATAAAACAATCCGCAAATATCCGGCTGGGATATCACGGGATAATTTTTAAAAATCGGGCACCTCAAAATCTTTAATAGTCTCCCTATAAAGAGCGATTTTGAACCACCTCTTATTATTTCATGATAGTGTACAAAATCGTCTGTTAATTTCGAAAAAAAAGTCCGGCTCTGAAATGATGGCATTTTGTTTATCGACATTTTTAATTAGAAATCCCTTAAAAATGATACACTTCTATAGAAAAGAAACAATGAAATCCCAAAAGAGTCATTATATTTATTATTTAGTACATATGATATACATATATGGACAACAGCCATACAACTACGCCCATAGCGCCAAATCTTTTATCAACTGATTTTTAAAACTCATAGTACAACAATTTCAAATATGCGATATGGCAATAAAACATTAGGTATTCCAAGTACCTTATCCACCACCAATCATATAATCATTATTTTGTTTTGTTATAATTTTCAGAAATTCTTTGTTTAATCATAATAATTCACATACTCATATCGTTTACGTTTTGATAGCAATCATTTTATTTCGTTTTTGTAAAGTGTATGGTGTGGTGTATGTGTATGACAATTTTTTCAGGTCTTGAAAAAAAAATGTCTACTATTCCCCACGGGTTGTTTAGAAGGTACATTTATGCAATGACATCTCATTGACGGCGACAATTCATCGATACAAGAAATCGTAAACGTGAGAATTCATTGACGCGACAATTCATCGGCACGACGATATATCAACAAATTTTGAAACAAGCAACTTCTACTGCCAGATCGATATAGGTCGTAGTAAAAGTCAATTTATATAGAATTTGAAAATAACATCAAGTTTGCTCTTATTGGGCGCCTCTCCTAGGGGGAATGATGAGTGCAATTTTGACTAATATATGTTCATTTTTCTTGTTAAAGGGAATACCTCCCGAGAGCTTCACTGTTTTTTTTGTCGTAGAGAGATATTTCCTCCTTCATATAGCACCAGAAGTTTTAACCTACGACCTCTAACAAAATCTACGGATCTCGCAGTATATTTTCAAAGATTGCTCCCATATTTTTATAGAATAAATGTTTCTCGGGGATGTTCTTCTACCAATTGAAGGAGAGAGGGGCCCTATGAACCTGACTGCTCTCCTAAAGAATTCTAATAATGAAACATGAGTTTTCTTGTTGAAGCAGTTGTTACTTTTTTTTTGTCGTACAGAGATGTTACCCTTTTTCATATGGTGCCAAAAATGTCGGCCCAAAGACCCCACCGATACCGAATTAGATTTTCAAAGTTTGCTTTATTTTAAACTGTGGGCTAAAAGTTGAAGAAGAAATGATTCCGAAACATTCAATCATCGATAGCTACAATTCATCGAAGCGACAATTTATCGACACGACAAAATAAAATCAATCACATTTTTTTTTTATTTAAAAAAACAACAAACATAAGATTTTTAAGAATTTATAAACACATTTGCTAAAACTAAACTAAACTAAATACTTTTCGCCATCACCATTACAAAACTTAAGTTATAACTGTGAAAATGGCACTTGCAAAATTTTAACAAAAACCCTCTCAACTTTAAATATCCTAAATAAATTGTAAGTTTCATCCTTTATCTTTCAATTAAGCTATAAACTATAAATTTTGGTAACGTAGTCCAATTTCTATAAATTTTCAAAATTAAGAATACAAAAATTACCATTTTTGTTTTAAAACTGAATAAATCCGGAAGTATAAGAGATTTTTTTTTATTTTTTTCTTTGGCTACAGTAAGTGTTGTATAAAACTTTTAAATTTTAATTAGTAGAAAATCAAGTGGTATATAATTTAACATTCCCCTAATTATGTGACCACCACTGTATACGTAGTCATAATTTAATTTAAATGTGTATAAAATATCAGTTCACTTTTTAAAGTCATTCCAGAAGTACCTATAATATAGACTATTATTTGTACTATATTATATAGTATATATGTTGTAATGAGGTTGTTTCCC
>JANTEX010284250.1:0-11392 GCA_024741295.1 Macrocera vittata | reverse complement strand
ATAGGTGCAACTAAATATTTCCGTAATATAGATCACATCTATAAATATATCGATATCGGCAATAATATCGATATTGTATTTCGTCCAACTTTCGTTTATTATGACTTTTTGTATGAAGTGTGTATATTTCTTTTCTAAACATGTTACTTCATAATTTTGTTATTAGCACATGTATATGTAATATACATGCACACAAAAAATAATTAGGTACCACAGCTAATTTTGATGTCAGCTAATTTAAATCCGTAATTAGCTTTATTGCACCGCATTTTATTTTATTAGTTACAATACAAAATGACTAGTTCACATGCACATTGTAAATCATTAAATATATTGTATGAGCAAAGCATCAGCAGTTTCGGATTGGTTCCTGATAGGTTTCGGATTAGTTTCGTATATCCATTCGGAATTGGTTTCTGATTGGCTCCGGATTGGTTTTTGGATCGATACCGCATTGGTTTCAAATTGGTTCCGAAACGGTTCTGGAGTGGCTCCAGGTTGGCTTCGGATTCTTTTGATCCGTTTCGGTTCGATCCCGGATTGGTTTCGAATTGGTTCCAGATTGGTTCAAGAATGATTTCGGATTTGTTCAGAATTAGTTCCGGATTGGTCCTGAATTAGTTCCGGATTGGTACTGAATTAGTCCTGGATTGAATTCAGATTGGACCAGGATTGGTTTTACATTGGACCAGGATTGGTTTCTGATTGATTCCGGATTGGTTCCGTATTTGATCCGGATCGGTTTCGAATTAGTTCTGTATCGGTTCCGGATTGTTTCCCGGTTAGTTCCGGATTGGTCTAGTAACTGTTACGTTTCAAGTTCGAAACTTGCCATCGGCGAGAAAAAATTGGTCACGTTTGTAGTGAACGCACTCGAATAAGAAATGAAATATGAATGAAGAAACTGAATAGGGAGGCAGTCGGAGTGTAACAATAGGCAGGACAAGTTTTATCCGCAAAAAGTGAAATAAAGTTTATGATTTGTTTTCTTAAAGTATTAAAATTGCGCTTTGTTTTAATTCCAAATATAGCATTTGTTACATTGGCGACGATGATAAAAAGAAATATTGTGTTTTGTGAAGATTTTTTAAAGAAAACAATTAACAAAATAAATCGATTTAATTCGGCGGTCAACATACGTTTTTGAACATACGCGTCTGACAACGTGGCCATATATGTATGTGTATATACACATATATGAGCCAATTCGGTACAAAATACGGACAGTGTGATTAAATTCGTTTCGTTTCAAAGAACAATTCGTGTGCTGATTAAATTCGATTTTTGTAATTATTTGGTTGTGATAAATGATTATTTAAATTCAGATTCATTAATCACAAAACGTGTTAAAACGTGTATATTTCTCTCTGGTAACACACAAGACCAGGTCGTATGTGTATTATATATGTCTACTTCTGCGTGAATCGTTTCGTTTTTACACACACAGATAAATATAAACTTGCGTGAAAACACAGGCCAAAGCAGAACAAAAACAAAAAAAAGTGTGTGAACTAGCAGCAGCATACAAGACGGGACACGTTCGTAAAAAAAAGGCAAAACAAAAACGTTGTGTGTGTGACTATTTTGTGCGTATTGTGAACAACATCGAATAATAAAATGTCGGACGGTCTCGTTAAATTGGATCTAAGCGGTAACGTCGCTGTAAATTGGATGCGATGGCTTCGGGCTTTCAATATTATGTTGGATGCAAAGGACATAACAGATTCTACAAAGAAGAGAAACATGCTGTTACATCATGGTGGACTCGAATTGCAGGAAATATACTTTAATCTCGATATAGACAAAGTCATTGAGGCCGAAATCAATAAAGCAAATGCGAGCAGTACCGGCGAAAGTTCGGGTTCTGCTGCGTCAAATGTACAAGCGGTGGACAAGTACGAATTAATAATACGTTCTTTAAATTATTATTTTATGCCGCAGAATAGTGCTGCACTAGAGAGAAAGAAGTTTCGTGAAATGAAGCAAGACGAGTTCGAAACCATAAATCAATTTTTTGTGAGATTGAAAGGCCAAGCGGCGAAATGTGAATTTAAGGACGCGGATGAGCATATTCGTGACCAAATTTTGACACACGGCAGTAATACACAGATTGAGCAAAAAGTTATCGAAAAGGGAACAGCATCTCTTTTAGAAATTATTTTTATGATACAATCAATGGAATTAAACGTGGAATTTGACAAAGGTCAAAATGTGAACAAGATTTCGAGATACAATCGTCCGCGTAACCGCGAAGAAACAGCATCAACGTCAAAATTCGAAAAAACTGTGCCTGATCGAGAAAACAAGTCGGATTCTTGTTTTCGTTGTGGTAAAGTTGGCCATTATGCCAGAGACAGTCGGTGCCCCGCAAAGAATAAAACGTGTTCAAAGTGCGGTATAAAAG
Organism: Macrocera vittata; assembly: GCA_024741295.1. Taxonomy (NCBI): domain Eukaryota; kingdom Metazoa; phylum Arthropoda; class Insecta; order Diptera; family Keroplatidae; genus Macrocera; species Macrocera vittata. The sequence continues at coordinate 8,988 of JANTEX010284250.1, read as the reverse complement.
GACATTTCGCGAAGTGTTGCAAAACGAGGGCCGGTCGAAAAGTGAAATCAATCGAAAAATCGGTAAATTCGGACACAGCTAGTCAATGTAGTGATGACAGCCAAGTATTATCTGTGAACGCAATCGGTATCAAAAAGAAAGACATTAAAGTGGTGTGCAAAATTGGTGGCGTTAAAATTCGTATGACAGTAGACAGTGGTGCCGCGGTTGATTTGATAAGTGACGAGACATGGGCAAAGGCTCAAAACAAAGGAATCGAAATTGTTAAGATGATCAGCGATGGTGATTCGATAAGGCCATTAAAAGCATATAACGGTGGCAATATTGAAGTGAAATGCATCGTATCGGTTATGCTCGAATATGACGAAAAATTTGAACTTTGTGACTTATATGTTGTGAAAGGTGGCGGACAATCACTTCTCGGGTGTGAAACGGCGTTAAAACTCGGCATTTTATCGGTTAATGTAATAGCTGCAGATGTGCAAACAATTAAGTGCGATAATTCAATTGTGATCGGTAAAATGAAAAACATTAAAGTTCATCTACAGATTGATAATTCGGTGACTCCTGTTTGTCAGCCATTTCGTCGCATACCGCTGCCGTTGAAGAATCTTGTATCTGAGAAGCTTGCCGAATTAAAGAAGAACGATATCATCGAACCGGCTGACCGCACATCAGAATGGATCTCCCCGCTTGTTGTTGTGCCGAAGGACGGAGGCAAGGACGTCCGAATTTGTGTCGACATGCGGGCAGCTAACAAGGCCATTAAAAGAGAGCCACATCCGTTGCCAACGTTTGAGGACATAATACCAAACATCTCGAACAATAGTGCCCTGTTTTCAAAGCTGGATATAAAATCGGCATTCCACCAGATCGAATTGGCACCGGAATCTAGATTCATCACAACGTTTATTACGCATGAAGGTACGTTCCAATTCAAACGATTGATGTTCGGCATGAATTGTGCCAGCGAGATATTCCAGCGAATAATGGACAATTTATTCGTGGATTTAAAGGGTGTAGTCGTATATATCGACGACATTCTCATCTTTGCGAAAGATCTGACAACACACGATGACATTTTAAAGAAGGTGCTCGAAATAATTGACAGCAATGGAATATTGTTAAACAAAAAGAAGTGCGAATTCAGAAAATCGGAAATTGTGTTTATGGGGCACGTGTTAACCAAAAATGGAGTGCGGCCAACGGAAGATCGTCTGAATGTGATAAACAGGTTTAGAGCACCAAAAACGAAAGAGGAAACTAGAAGTTTTCTTGGTCTGTTCAATTTTGTGGGGCGATTTGTCCCGAACCTGGCAACTATATCGGAGCCATTAAAAAATCTAATACGCCAAAACGTCAAATTTGAGTGGACTAGTGAGTGTGTACGGGCTTTTGAGAAAATGAAAGAAATAATCACGAAGACGGCTGAGCTTGGCTATTACGATTCGAACGACAAAACGACGGTCATAGCTGATGCAAGTCCAATTGGCTTGGGTGCGGTATTGATTCAGGAGAAGAATCAGGTTCAGCGGGTAATTATGTTCGCATCAAAGGGTCTTACTAAGGCTGAACGTAAATATTATCATGCGGAAAAGGAGGCACTTTCGATAGTATGGGCCGTGGAGCGATTCCGTATGTATCTGATTGGCAAAAAGTTTGACGTAATAACCGACCATCGGGCTTTGGAAACTTTGTTTAAGTCAACGTCCAAGCCATGCGCCAGAATTGAAAGATGGGTACTTCGGTTGCAGTGCTTTGACATGAGAGTGATTTATAAGCCAGGGCGAACGAACATTGCTGATCCAATTTCCAGACTGTGCACCGCTGCTGAATGCCGGGAATTCGACCAAAGAGGCGAGGCTTTCATTAACTCAATAGTGAAGACATCGGAACCAAAGGCGGTTACACTTGAGCAAATTAGAACGGAATTGGAAAACGATCCGGTCTTAACAGAACTGCGCCGTGCATTAACAACCAACGAATGGACACAAGAAATGCAAAAATACAAACGATTTCGTGATGAGTTCTCAGAGGTTAACGGAATCATGCTTCGCTATAATAGAATAATCGTGCCGGGTGTTTTGCAACACACTATATTGAAATTGGCACACGAGGGCCATCCGGGAGAGGCCATGATGAGACGAAGATTGCGAGTAAAGGTTTGGTGGTTCGGTATGGACAAAGAGGCGACAGCGTACGTAAAGGGATGCAAAAGTTGTCGCCAAGTGGGTGCCGCTAATAATCCAGAACCGTTGACAATGACCGAACTGCCTGCTGGATGTTGGTCTAACCTTCGACTCGATTTTTTGGGTCCAATTCCGTCCGGAGATTACATTCTAGCGGTAATCGATGATTACAGCAGATATTTATTAGTCGAACCGATGAAAAAAATCACAAGCGCGGCAACGATAGCTGTACTCCGGAAAATGTTCGTTAGATTCGGTTTGCCTATGGTACTGACAACAGATAACGGTGCACAGTTTACGAGCTCGGATTTAAAACAATTTTGCGAGGAAAATGGTATAAAATTGCGGCACACGATACCATATTCGCCATCTTCAAACGGGCAAATAGAGAGAGAAAATCGATCTCTTCTCAAACGGCTCAAAATATCGGCAATAGAGGGTACGGACTGGAAGAGTGAAATTGATAAATTCTTGTTCTTGTATACAAATTCTGTGCATCCTTCGACTGGAGTATCGCCGGCCAAAATTATGTTCAATCGGGATTTTCGTGAGAAAATTCCGGCTGTTGATTACCGAGACGAGGAACATGATTTTAATGGATGTGATCTACTTTACAATGACAGAGAGACGAAACTGAAGAGAAAGGAGTACATAGATGCAAAGAGGGGTGCAACTCAATCGAGTATTAAGTCCGGTGATGTTGTTTTAAAAAAAAATGAAACAAAGACTGATAAACTGACTCCGACTTTTGGTTCGGAGGAGTTTAAAGTGCTCGATCGAAATGGAAGGTCTGTGCTCATTGAGGGCATGGAAACTGGCAGGCGATTAGTAAGACGTGCTGATCACTTGAAGGGACTATATAAATACATTGAAACTGAAAACAATCAGGACGCTGAGGATTTATTGCATGAATCGGCTTCTTCACATGATGAGGATATCTCGGACAATGGTCTGATGAACCAAACGGCCATTCCATTGGAAACTGCAACGACGCAACTGCGGCGATCAACAAGATCATCCACTCTTCCGCGTCATTTAAAAAATTATGTTATATATAAAAAAAAAAAGTAATGTAGTGAACGCACCCGAATAAGAAATGAAATATGAATGAAGAAACTGAATAGAGAGGCAGTCGGAGTGTAACAATAGGCAGGACAAGTTGTATCCGCAAAAAGTGAAATAAAGTTTATGAATTGTTTTCTTAAAGTATTAAAATTGCGCTTTGTTTTAATTCCAAATATAGCATTTGTTACAATATATGCAAAAAATGTATAGTTGTCTCGATTTGATGCATGATCTTATAAAACACAACCTCACAAACAGAAAGAGAAGGTGCAGCGCTAAACATGCCAATTGAAAGCCATTTCATAATCTTGGAATTTTATTGGCGCTGTTGTTCGTCTTTTTGAAGTTCGGCTTATTGATGCTGTCATAGCAGCAGCATCCAAATTCGATGTGCTCGGCTTTTCATCTGAAGATCTTGCTGTTGCAAGTGTATCCGTCACTGCTTCATTGATTTCCGGAACGATTGTTACGGAGTTCGGAACTGTTGCATCACTTCTCGAAACTATATTAGTTTCTGAAACACTGGTAGTTGGTTCTGGAACGGAAGTGTGTTGTCGATGTTTGTGATACCCGACTGTGGTGATACTGTTGTTTCAATTTCTTTTCGAAACGGATTTATTTTCACTGCAATCGGCTGGATCTGATTTGCATGACTTTTCCAAGTTTTGGTATCAACTGCAACGAGGTATACATATTTTCTGATGCTGATCTTAACGAAACCATGTGCACGTTCAGCCGTGCAAATGATTTATAAGAATATGGTCGTGTGTACCAATTAAAAGAACGATATTTTACTTTATCACAAACGATTAAATATTTATTTATTTTATTATTGTTGAACGATTACAATTCGCGAAGGCGGATACCGGATGATGAAATTATAAAGTTTTTTGGCAATGAAAATGACAGCGACTAATACAATTCTCGCGCCGCGACATCTGCATTGTAATAGATTCGTATTCGATAGGGTTGCCACAAGAACATATAGTTTTTGACCGGTTCCTAGGAAATATATATGTGTATCGTCTCCCAAGCAGTCTTTGCTTCCGGCCGTTTTCCAGTATTGATTTTTCTTGGATTTGGTGGCACCATGCATGTAGCATTCTTTGTAATTTTTGACTAATTGCTCGATGTCGTTGGATATGTTCAGCCACCAAACATACGATTTAGCCAATGATTTAAACTACACGATACCCAGCTGACTTTCAACACCCGTTCACGCAAGCACTTTGGTCATTGTTCTGGATACGAACTGGATCGGCTTCTTTACGTCATTGTGCATTTGAAATAATACTACTAAAATGCCTTTTTCTGATGCGTTCGATTTGATCATTGTTTATAAGCTTGCCAAACTTTTCACCTCTTTGACATTGTTAGGTGCAGCAAATTGTGTTATTTCGTCAATTAATTTTTGTACTTTTCTTAAACCGCTTGACGTAACTATGTGGCCCAAAAACTTTGCGGATTCCTGCAAGAATTTACATTTTTCGTTTCTTACTTTCAGACCTGCGTTGTTTAATCGTGACAGCACCTTTTCGATGTTTTTTAAATGTTCCGATTCAGTTTCGCCGGTAATGATGATATTGTCTATGAATACTGCTGTTTTACCGCATCCTTGTAATAGTTGCTGCAGGATTCTTCGCAATATTTCTGTTCCCGATGATACTCTGTACGGTAGGTGATTCATTTGAAAACGCCTCTGTGTGTGCTCCGTGTGCACAATCGTTTGCTTCAAGTTCCAACTGACTGTAGACATCGGTGCAATTGATCGTCGAGAACTGCTTACCACCACAGAACATTGTGAAAATTTCTTCAGCCTTTATGGAATCGTAAAACGTTTGGGAATCATCTGTTTGCTAAGTGTTACCTTGTAGTCACCACTAATTCTGACGCTGCCGTTTTATTACCAGAACAATCGGTGTATCCTATTCGGATGTTGAGACTTACTTGCCTTTTTGTGTGTCAATCAAACGGATATATTGAATACTTCGAGTGAAATTAAATCAAAGGCAGTGGATATTGCTGGAATTCCATTCAGATTCCTGAAGCTATTATTGCCTGTTATTTTTTCTGATTACTTTTCATGTTTTCAATTTCGTTGGCCTGATTCTCTCCCAGTTCTATTCCTCAGGGCTCTGTTCTACTACTATTTCTCTTGGCATTAAATAGTAATCTATCACAGGCACTACACAATATGGTGCATCAGCTCCTTGCCGATAATGTTCAGATCTGCTATACCATCAGAAATTGCGGATTGTATTTCCAAGAATTAATTTATAGACTGATGATAGTCGATTCTTGACCAATCCTCTTGGTACTGATAGGATTATGTTTGTCTATGTTTTAATAAATCTAGGTGTAATGACAAATAACCGCTTTAATTGGATCGATCAAACTCGTCACATACGTCAAATTTTTGCAAAGCTTCAAAATCTGGTCCATTACTTCTCTTACAACTAGATGCACACTGAAAAAGTCCCTTCTTATACTTATATTTACGTACGCTTATGTCGTTTTATTAAACCTCCTTGATTTGTAATAAGAATGACTATAATTGGACATTGAAAGCTCAGCCGCAAACTTACCTGAACTCAAACAAATGTCTTCCAATGTTGATAGCATTAAAATCGTTTTGTCGTTTACCGCCTTGACAAATAATTGGTTTTCGCTTTCACATCCAGATCACGCATTCCAGCGCACCGCCAAACGTGCGTTCAGCAGTACACACTTGGGCCTGGTCGATCTGACCGACGAACAACAACGATTTCAGAAAATTTGTCGCATTTTCGCCGAAGCCGAATTGAAACCGGTCGCCGGCGAATTGGATCAAAAATGTAAATTCCCCTCCGAACAAATTTCGAAGTTAGGCGAAATCGGTGTAATGGGCATATTGGCTGACCCGAAGTACGGCGGTTGCGGCATGGACACGCTTTCGATGTGTATTGCCGTCGAAGAATTGTCACGAGGCTGTGCCAGCACAGGCATCATTGTGTCCATTCACAATTGCTTGTATGGTGACCTGATAAATCGACGCGGTACCGACGCACAAAGGGAAGAGTACTTGAGACCGTTTACCCGCGACAATGTCGGAGCGTTTGCTTTGAGTGAACACGGTAAGTGACACGATAGTTAACGACTAACGAATTTGTTAGATTCACAAAAAACCCATTTGGAAACAGATGCCGGCTCGGATGTGGCCAACATAAGTACACGTGCCGTTTTGGACGGAGAACACTATGTGCTGAACGGCTCAAAGGCCTGGGTAACGTCAGCGTCTGAGGCCGAAGCCGGTATTATTTTTGCCACAGTGAATAAGGAACGTGGCCATAAAGGCATCACAGCATTTATTGTGCCGTTCAATGTGCCCGGTCTGTCGATCGGACGCAAAGAAGGCAAAATGGGCATAAAAGCGACGTCCACGTGTAGCATTGTGTTGCAAGACGTTCGAGTGCCGCGCGCAAATGTTATCGGTAACATTGGTGAAGGATTTTCCATTGCAATGAATCAGTTGCAGTTGGCTCGAGTTGGTGTGGCTGCACAAGCTATTGGCATTGGACAGGCATCGCTTGATCTCGCCGTTTCTTATGCAAAATCTCGAAATTTATTCGGCAATAAATTGGCAGACATGCAATTGACGAAGGTAAGGCATGCAATGTGATAGCAGTGGGCGGACATTCTTTGATATAATTGAAATCTTTATTTTCACACAATAGTCGAAAATTGCTCAAATGGCCATGGATCTGGAAGCGGCTCGTTTGGTTACGTGGCAAGCGGCAATGTTAAAGGATGCGGGCGCCGATTATCGTAAAATGAGTTCGATGGCAAAATTTTTGTCTGCTCGGTGTGCAACGGCAAATGCTAATCGATGCGTTCAGGTGCTGGGCGGCATGGGATTCGTCAGTGATATGGCAGCCGAACGACATTATCGAGATGCGCGAATAACGCAGATTTACGGTGGAACGAGTGAAGTGCAGAAGTTGTTGGTGGCCGATCAGGTTCTCAAAGAGTATGATTAATGATGTGTGGATATGGCAGATTAATGGGGTTATCGGGTTGATTGCGTTTACGTGTAGGAATGGATAAGAATTGTGATTTGAGCAGAACGAGAAGATTCTTTGGGAGTGCTGTAAGTTTTTGTATATTAACAATGGTTTGTCGGAAAAATATATATTTTATATGGCCAAGAATAAACGGAACATAATATTTTTCATAATTTACACGTGTTTTTGATCAATTTATGGTAAATAATTCGGTATACGTTATTTAAATATTGATTGAAATATCAGGAATAAAAGTTAGTAACCCAAGAAGCATTCTGAAACCGCGGTCACAAAAGTAACCTAAAAAATAGGTTACTTTTGCAACCGTTACAAAAATTACCCAAAATTTAGGTTGCAGTCTGGTGACATTTAAAACCGTTACAAATGTCACCTTAAAATTAAGTTTCATTTGGAACTGTGGTTGCAAATGCAACTATTGAAATAGGTTTCAGATGACACCGTCACAAAAAAAAATCCAAAAGTTAAGTTTCATTTCTAACTCTGGTTGCAAAAATAACCTTAAAAAGGTGACAAATGAAACCATCTCATGTTCAAACTGAAAAATAAGTTTCATTTGGAACTGTGGTTGCAAAAGAAAAGAAAAACGTAAAATAGGTGTCAATTGAAACCGTAACAAATGGAACTTAAAAAATAAGTTTAATTTGCAATTGTGATTGCAAAAATAACCGTAAAAATAGGTCTCAATTGACACTTTCACCAATATGATCTCAAAATTAAGTTTTACTTTACAATCGAAAGGACGTGGGTTCAACGCCCACCGGACGCCTGATATTTTTCAGAGGCGAAATCTTTCTAATAAGCATCTTCTCAAATTCAACCATATAAAAAATTTGCGTTGGTTATTAAGACCGTTTAATTCTCCTTGTAATATAGTTGTTTATCTATGCAAATTTTTCATCTATTCTGATTTTAGCGGGTGAAGTCGAAAGAGGAGAAACTACTAAGAATTACGGCCACCCTAATATTAGATATATTAATCCTTTTGCCTTAAGGTGCACTTTTATATCGCTGAACAAGCGATTTTCAATATCTTCTATAAAGTATAACTATAAATCTATCTTCACTCTATCTTAGCTATACATATTAATTGATCATTAAAATATCATCATCGTACCGTACGCCGATGATGATATTTTAATTTTATTTTTATTGCAATGCAATCGTCATTTCAGCCTGATTTATTCGGATTCAGTAATTTTGATTTTTATATTTAAAAAATAAAACTTGTATCTGTTTAACTAGTCGACTTCGGCGTACGGTACTTTGACAATTTTTTTAACAATTATATATGCAGGCAATTGAAATTTCAGTGTGGATATTATAGCTAAGTGCGTCGGTTTCAGTTATTGTGTGCGGACGTGTTACATAGAAATATTTCTTTTCTGTAAAAGCACGCGCACATTTAATTTAATTAATTGCCGGTTTTTTGCGCGTTTAACTATTTATTTTGAATTAATTTAAAAAAACTAATAATTTTACAATTTTTAATTTCTATAGTTTTAAAAAAAAATCAAAAGTATGTGTGTGTGTTCTGTGGATTCATTTTTATGGTGAATTTTCGTAATTTTCGATTTTGATATTTAAAATATAAAACTTGTATCTGTTTAACTAGTCGACTTCGGCGTACGGTACTTTGACATTTTTTTAACGATTATTATATGCAGGCAATTGAA
>JANTEX010284139.1:0-11394 GCA_024741295.1 Macrocera vittata | reverse complement strand
GTGGTCGTGGGTTCGAGTCCCACTCGTCGCGCCATCTTTTTCAATAGATATTTCATTTGGGATTTACTTATATCTTTCATAATAAGACCTCTCTTGTTTTCCCGCAAAATTCAGCAATGGCTGATTCTGGACCAACAATTGTCGATTCTGGAATTTTAAAGCGATAATATGCAAGTCAGCTCTTCATTTTTATTTTTGAAAATTTTAAAACCTTCAAAACTTCCTTCGAAAACTATCATGCGATTAATAAGACTTTACAGGGGGTTTAAGAAACTATATTAAGCAAAAACTATACTTCCGAGACAGGATCGAATTAATTTCTTTTTAGTTATGATAATACTCCACTTCTCAACTAACGAATAATCGCAAAATTGTCGAAAGTTGTAGTAGTATTTAATCTTTTACATTATCACAAATTGCGACAAATTTGCGATGTTCCGCCACGACGTTAGATATCGATCGACTATGAAACAGTTAATCACATTTTTCCGGGTATGCATGAAAATAATCGTCAGTAGTAGTTACGGTGGCGTTATCTCATCGATCTAGAATAACAACCTAAGATGCACATAATGATGGTCGGTAGTATATCAGTTAATGGTGTCGATTTACAATTCAATGATCCCCAGGAACATATTTATTGACATCCTTGTATTGGTTTGGATCGCCAGCCTTTGTGTTGGTCAATTCATATATCTGTATGCCGTTTTCGATTTTTTTTCTTAAGAATCTAAAGTTTCACGTTAAAATCTGGCCGTAACGAATTTGATTCGGCGTACAATCACAATTTGTTTAATCTACAATAGTGTATGACCACAATTTTCAATATTTTTTTTGTGTATCAATCCACCCTAATCCATAAACATTTTCACGATTTTTAATCAAATTGCTGTGTTCCGGCGATTTATCCATGTCATGTTCTCCTTAGATAATAAACGGTCCTTTGTGAATATTTTTACGCAATTTGTGGTCACTTTTGGAGCTCCAACGCAAACTTAGGCTCAACGAACTGAACAGTATTGAACAGAAAAATGTTTACCTTAAATGTTCAAAGAGGTACATCGAGTATAATTACACCAAGAACTCTTATATTTTCCCTTATTTTTTTGTTGTTGTTTATTTGAGTGAAAGAGTGGAAAAGTAGAGAAAAAAATATTTAAAATCAAATATGGACTAAAAATAAAATTGAACATAACTCTTCTCCTTTTCACAGTCAACAACCATTTAACCAAATTTAATTTTTGTCAGCGGCATGAAAACTAAAATACTTATAAAAACATTTGCGCAAATAAATTGAAACAACGCTCAATAAATGTGTTGGCGTTGGGCAAAGTTTGCAATAAACTATATATAAATTATTTTCATGTAAATAAAATACTATTTGCTTAATAGAAGATCTCAATAAATTATCTTTTATTATCAAACACAAAAACTTGGTCCTAACAGCAATAACAATAATCAACATTAAATGCAAACTACAACAATTGCAGTTAATACATCTTTTAAGACTAGAAATCCACAATAAAATGTGCACTACTTCGTTAACTGTTACAATTAGATTCTTACTTGTATCCGATTCCGTTTCTTCAGATGCGATGCTAGTCGCCAATTTCATTTCCGTATCAGATTGTGTATCCGATTGCAATGACACAATTGTTGTTGATGGTGTCACGATACTACTTGTAATGTCTGTCGACATGGGTACATCGGATGAACTCATAGTCGTCGTCGTCGTCGTGGTTGTCGTCGTCGCCGTCGCCAGTACAGGCTTTACAACGTCAGTTTCGCTGGTACTAATTACTGCATCAACTACGGTGCTTTTATCGATCGTGCTACTTTCATTACTGGGCTCAGTAATACGTGGCGGTTCTGGTGGAATCGGTGAAATGCAAGTATTATCGCCTTTTGCGAAATTCCCTGTCGGCGATTTTGAAGATTCACGATTTCTTCGGATATAGTTACGATGCTTGGACGGTGATTTTATGTCCTTAAATAGTTTTGACGGACTAGATGATTTCGATTTGGTAATTTTCGAATCAGACTTCAACGAAATTTTATCCTTTGACGATGTTGGCGACGATAAATTACCGTCGCTTGAACGTTTCTTTTCACTGGTACTGCTGTTACCGCTGCTTGATCTAATGCTGCCACTGCCACTGCCACTTCGACTATCCTTGCGTGTTTTCGAATCCTTACTACTACTACTACTACTGCTGGACATTTTCGATCCAGAAGAGCTTCGTTCGCTCGTTGATTTTGAACGAGACGAACTATTACTGCCGGATTTACTATTTGCTGATTTTGTAGAAGCACCTGATTTACTAACACCGACCGATTTCGACGCAGCTTTCTGTTGTAAATTTCGCGTTTTGTCCGATTTATTGTTTTCATCTTTATTGTTTGCGCCAATAATCGGACGATTAAGTTTGCCCGGCGTATCAATGGAGCCGCCGCTACCGGTTGCCATTGTATTTTGGGACAAACTGTTTGGTGCCATTGGCGCGAAGTTATTATTTGGAAATTGTTGACGACCAATTGTTGGTGAGAAACGTCCGACTGTGGCCGATGGTGGTGCACGACCACGAGGTCCATTCATAAATGGCCGTGAATTATTTTGCTGTTGCTGATTTTGCATTTGGCTCTGCATTTGACGCATAAGACGTGGATCTCGTAAACGTACACTGGTAACGAGTGCCTGATTAACTGGTGCGATACGTGTACGTTGCATTCCACCGGATCCAGATGTTAATGGCGTTAACTGGATTGAAAGAAACAGAAAAATTATTGCCTGAAACGTTTATGTTTTAGTTATCGTAATGTTACCATATTAGAGCCAGTAGTTGTCGTGTTCGGAGCCCGAATTCCAATTGCGCTATCTGGTTTGACAACAGTATCGGTTGGCGTTGTTTTTGTTGACGTTGCTGTTACCGTTAATTTTACGCTTGCCGTTTGCATGCTGAGTTGCTTTTCTTGTTCTTCGATATGTTTCTTGGTAGCCGCCAGCTCTAGCTCAAGTTTACGTTTTTGTAGTTCTAACAATTCCCGTTGTTTGTCTCGAAGTTGTGCATGCATTTCACTTTCCGGCTATAAGAGAATTGAAAAAAAAAATAGTGTTACGATAGAAATAGTGAGAGTACAATGATGGCAGAATTTCCAAATACCAACCTTATTCTTGAAGAAATTCGGATTAACATGAATCGCAACCGGAGCAACTTTAGCTGTAATCGGCCAACCGGGATCCATGCAATTCACTTTGACATCTAAAGTATATAGTTTTGAAGCCGGAAATACATCGTTCCATGTTTGGCGCAATGAAAACATTTTTGAGCGAACTTTTTCGTTCACCTGCGAATTAATTGGAAAAATGACGTCAACATTTTAGTATGTGGTCTCACACAGAGAGAGAGAGATAGGTACATTGATGAATGAATGTGTACGAACCTTTTCAAAAACGCCACAAAATATGTTCACTATTGAGTGACTAAATAACGTTGTGTAATCTTGTCCAATATTTTTAACGATCGAATCAATCAAATATAAAACGAGCAGCTTAACATCCGGTTCAATCTAATTTATGATAAAATTGGAAAATTGTCACAAAACAATAAAAAGAAGTAAACATTTTCGATTTAAATATGGTTTTTATTCAACGATTTGTACAGCAAATTCATGACTTTGTAGAGTTATCTCCAGTACAGCAGCAGATAATGATTTCAATACAATTTAACACAAAACTCATCGTTACATCGTTGGTATCAAGGTAATGCAAATTCATCTCATTAAAATCAAAATATATCAAACAAACAAGCACATTTTTTATTCAGATTTTATCCGATTTGGTAGATGAAAGTAAATGTAATTAACACACACGGTTTGTCGTATTTCTCATTTATTTTAACATAAAAACACATTTTTCTTTGAAATTCTATATTGTAATTAACAAGAACCCATAAAAAATTAATCCAGCAATCCGCTGAATTTCATTTATGATGATTGCCAAAAAGAAGCACCAATTCGCTAGTACGTCATCTTATTTAGATGTACACATTCAAAGTGAACACAGTGCAGGAAACTTTCAAAATTTAACGGAAACTAGCTGGAATCGTCTGAAAAATCCACCAAAATCAGTTACAAACGCGCCATTTTTACGCATTCTGCTGCAAGAATAATTCACCAACGCAACGTTTCAAGAAACATTACGGGAAATTCAACGGATTCCCGTATTAACTTCAAGGCATTCAGATTAAACATAAAATTCCATTAGGTAATTGTTTTTCGCTATCTAACAATTTTGAGAATTCTGTGATCATTGTATTTCCTATTTGCATACTTACCGCTAACTAAACGAAAGATCTATTCTAACAAAACAAAACGTTGATCTGATCTGTTCCATTCATCTGAATTGATATTATTTTTATTTTTTTAAATATTCAAAGGAAATCAATTGATATCTATTTCATCCAAACTGCTTCTAATAATTATAATTAATTTGAGGTAAAAATCTATGAAGTACGAGAAAATTCAAACATTTATGGTCCTTCGAGCCGGATCCAGTATTGAGAGACAATTAAAATATTAGTGAAGAAAATGTCAACACGAAATAAAGCTCAAATGGACCACTTCGGGGCGACAATATATATGTCGTCAAGAAATCGAAAAGGAAATTGAACGACTTCAACGCGAAAGTTATTAGACTTGTAACATATGTTGTTTGTCAGGCTGGATCATCGTAGAAAATTTCATGGTTTCAATTCGAATGAAGTTCAAAATTACTGTTCATCACACCGAACAGCCAAATACTTTTGCTAGCAGTTGCATTATTTCAGATTTTTCTTAGCAAGGGCATTGGCGGATCTTAGGCAAACCGTAATTGATGACATAAAACAGATTATCTTCGTCAAGCGAATTAGGCAACAAAAATCAACATGAACAAACAATGGAGCAAATATTGGATCGAGTCCTAGGAATTTGATGAGATCCAAATAGTGACACATTTACATTCACTGTGGATTGGGAAAAAAATATGCCCGAAACTGCTATCTGGTGAAATTCGGTCAAAGAAGTGAGACGTACTGCGTGTCATCAGTTCAGTGTACTATCCGCTCGAGTTTATCTCACATTTCTTGATCATCAACAAAATTATAATAAAACTAGTATGGCGAAATGGAATGCATTGGGACGATTTAGTTAATGACAATATTTACGGGATACAGCTTGAAAGTTATGATGAACACAGTATAAATTTCGCTAAAGGATATATGGGTAAATTCAAGCAGCCAGCGCTATAAACAGAAAGACTGGAAAAATTGGTTGAATAATGCAACTGATGAATGTTACATCTTTTGAAACAACCTGTCCAATTACAGTCTTGAGGAACTCAAAAAATGCTCCTCAGTGGCGCCATGAAAGTCGGCAGCAAAAAAGACTAGGGCTGAAAAGAGGGCAAAAAGACTCAATCAGGCCAGACATTGGAATAGAAGTTTGATCGGCTTAACGAGGTTAAAAAAAATGCAATAAAAAAGTCCAAAGAGAGTCGTGGCAGACGTTTTGTACTGCCCCAGATACTACCCAGAATCATTCAAAAAGGTGTTCTAAAGCTTACAGATGGTAGCTACATGGCTTCAGATGTAGATTGCAAGTAGTTATTGCAATCCCGGGATCCCGGATTGTTTTTTCATGTTCGGAATACAGGGATTATCAAAATTCAATCCGGGATTTGGCATACCGAGATTAAATCTGTATAATCCCGGTAATAAAATCAGTACAATTTCGGATTCCCGAATTTAGAGTCGCAAACGAGCTTTCCTCGAGAAAGAAAAGCGTTGTTTTCAAAAGCATTCGGCGTAAATAAAAAGTGTGAAACAGGCTGATGTTTTTTGTTTGCGACTCGGACTCTTTATAAAAAAAAAACATATATTTTCGGGATCCCTAGATGCCGAAATCCCTGGATTTCAAAAAAAAAACAACAAACCAGGATTCCAGGATTGAAAAAATGTTAATCCCGTGATGAAACGGAAGCTGGCATAAGTGTTCCAAAGCGACCGAAGACCAGCCAATTGGCTGGCAAAATGAGACACCAAAACTCTTTGGAGTCAGTACGAAGTATTCAGCTGTACTTAGGCGTATGGTTAGGTTACCAATTGAATTGAATAAGGCATGTGAATAAGACGTTTCTATACCGAGAAGAAACTTCTTGAGGAGTTTCTGGGATACCGACGAGGAATTCCCAAGGAAATTCGAGGAACATCCAAGTAATTGAGAGGAATTCCCAAGGCATCCCGAAGAATTCTCCCAAGGAATTCTTAGCAATTCCCAAAAAATCTCAAGGAATTACGAAATTTTTTTTTTCGTTGGGATGCATTTTTTAATAAATTACCCTTCGTTTTTGTAGGTTAATTGAGCTATCCACCTTTGCAGGAAGATATTTAGTAGGACGTGAGGACTATTGCCTAAAGTTGTGTATTGGATATGCACTAATTTTGGCCTGGATCCATTCCTTAGTGGTCAAGCAAAATTGCAGCACATGGAAATACATTAGAGCAAAATTGCAGCGCATGGAAATACATTAAAAGGAGTAATAAGAACGGCACCTACACTGTTGGTTCAAGGATAGTCACTACAGTGCGAATCTGAATTTAATTATCTCTATTCCCCTGAAAGCACACTCTGTGTTTTAAGCTAAGAAAATGGTAATAATAGTGAGCGCTTAGAGGTTGATGGCTGACTTACAGACACAAGCTTTCACATGCTCGCACAGCTTTTCTGCTCTAAAGACACTTAGATATCTAGAACCAAATGCCGCGCTTGTTAATGACTGTGAAACGTTCTAAAAATGGCCGACGAAGTTTGTTTGAGTTTAGTGTTGATACCCGGTCATGGTGGCATACCGAGTAATGAAAAGGCAGATGAATTGACTCGGTCGGCATCCAGTTCCCTTTTTGTTGGTCCGGAACTCGTGGTAGGGTTGTCAGCTAGCACTCGAAACAGATTTGTCAAAGGTCGGGTAGAGGCTGAGCTGAATGTGTCTAAGACTATTCCATTGATGACACTACTTTATTTTTTTTTCTATGGGTTTAGACATTTCCACATGAGAAGATGGTGTGTGGGATTTACCCTTTCCCCCTTCGTGTAATTACCCAATCCCCTCCCCTCTCCCGAGCTCGATAGATGCTATAGATTCCCTTAAACTCCGGTTGCGCAAAGAAAGTAATATTAACTAAAAACTTGAATTATATTCCGCCACCTCAAAAGTTTTAAATAATTTCATAAAATTGCGTAAGTAGGACATTTGCCTACCCACTTTCCCCTTTCACAGAACTTATCCCAAAGTATGTCGGATCTGTAGAGGTTGGAACCAATTGGTGGCCTGCAAGCGGTGAGTCATCGAACTCACAATCGTAATATCTAAGTGTATCAATTAACACCGATTTTGGACAATGAATATATATGTGATTCGAATTGGTGGCCAAAACACCAGACGTCGATCTTATAACTTGAAGATGTTAATAGACAATGAAACCAACTTGAAAGGCGCAGATATTGGATTGCTGTAAATAGTTGAACGAGCTCGATAAGATAAAAATTTGGTCGGCAATGACAACGCATTGTTGGAAAATTCCCTGCACCATTTAAAAGTCACAGAATGTTCCTTTTTAGAGTAGGAAAGTTGTTGGAAGGACATGGTGTCTCAACCCAGGGACTGCTTTTGGCATTATCAGGCGGACTGTGTTAACATATTGGAGCCGTTTTTTTGGCATTTCCTTAGCTGAAAAAAAAGGATAGAGATAGCTAACAAATTTCACATTGAGCATCTGAGGAAATGGCGCTGAAATGACTCATGTGCTCAAACTAAATTGTTTGTAGTAGGACCTCGGCCAGCCATGGCGAGAGAGCTTTTTAGTTTCAAAAGGACACAGTTGAGACTGATAGCTGGTGTTTCAACGGGACACTGTCGGCCGCACAAGCACCTATATAGTATTGATGCGGTTAAGAGTGCAATATGCCCCTCATGTGGGTTGGAAGATGAAATTGCCGCCCTCATGCCCTACTTTTGGCCAGTTAAGAGCGCAAACCTGGGGAACACTTCCAGTGTGTACCAGAAGAAGTGGGGTCGGAGTTCCATGCGACGGCTACTAGACTTTCTCACAAAGTCAAGGCGGTTATAATAGGCTTGTACAATGCAGGTCTCGGTACTGGCCGGTTGATCCCTGGCGCTCTCTATAATATAGTCTATCATATGGGACTGTTGTTTGGTGTAAACGTGCTGAAGTGGGCACAGCAAAAGATTAGCTCACATCAGGGCCGACTCTAGGATTTTGGCGCCGTTAGCCAATAATTTTGGCGCAAATTTTTTGTCTGTGCGGTGCCAATTTTTGCCTATACGGCGCCGATTTTTGCCTATGAGGCGCCAATTTTTTGCCTTTGCCGCGCCAATTTTTCGCCTGTGCGGGTCCAAATTTTGCCTATAAGGCGCAAATTCCTGCTTTTGCGGCAGCATTTTTTTGCCTTTGCGGCGCCAATTTTTGCCTTTGTGGCGCCAATTTTGCCTGGCGCCGCCAGCCCGTGCTGATCTGCCATATGGGGTGAGCCGGCCCTGGCTCACACAGATGCAGGGCATCACAACAGGTGCCATGCGAACTAAGACTGCTTTTGCAAATTTTTCTGAATACATTGCTATTGGACCGACAGGTCAAGCAGACTGCCAGAACGGTATTTAGACTGATTCTAAATGGTAGTCAAATAAGTCTGCCAAATGACGCATTTTTATCGTCGTTTTGCAAGAGAATTCCAAGTAGGGAGGCTGACTTAAACGTTTTGTCGGGATCTAGTGAAACATTGGAAAGCTAGTAAGGAGTGTTCACAGGCGTCGAAAAGGCTTGCATGCCACACTTAAACTTTGTTGGGTTTCTGGTTTTTTAGACGTTTGATGGGAACGAAAGCCGATCAGATGGCCGTGCCGGGATCCGGGTAGTTTTTTTTTTAGCTATAACCTTTTTTGAGTTTTTTCATGCATAGTCGAACGTGAATTTTTTTTAGGAATCTATCGCCAGACAAAGATTTTTGATGACGAAGTGAGCAAGTCCTTGGTCAAGTAACCTACAAGGTCTAGATGCTGATTGGAATTATAACGGGACACTCTATATTGCAAAAAGATCTTAGAACGATGAGTGTAGTGGATGATAACGTGTGTCCATATTGTGGTCTTACGAAGGAAATTGATCTTCATTTCGATTTTATTCAAAAGTTGTTTTTGGGGGGGAAACAACGGACCGATAAAGCGCCAAAGTGCCAATCTTCCCAAATCTAATCTAATCTAATATGTACATTCGGGCAAGGGAGCAGTGAAGTTCCTGTCTTTGATGTAACAACGATATAATGTACTTAATACTGGTGGCGAGGAGAATGTTGAAATTATATATGCACAAACTTGTATCTAAAACTTTTGCTAGATGTTGAAGTCCGACCAAATATACTTGGTCTAATTATAATTGTAGCTAGTTGCATGGACAAGCTACTACTTAATTACGTTTAAGGATTTTCCAGCAAAAATGTGTTTGGTACAAAACGTTTAATTTATGTGATAACGAGCCATTATCAAACATTGTGTTTTAAAAAAATCTCCCATTTACAGACGAATATTAGTCTTGGAGATACGTAAAACTCTAAAAATATGTATCTTCTATTGCGTTCTGTCTTTTTTTATACATGCTGTTAAGAAAACGTCATCTGATAAATGAGTGTTTATTTTTTGTTGATAAATCGATATTGTAGTAAATTAAAAATTAAATGCCTATTATTGATCAACGCCTTCAGTCAAACAAATGTATTAAAGGAATGGACAAAATAAACATATAAATCTCATAAAACATAATCAACACATCATTTTGTCGTTGCAAGAAAATTAACAAAACCAAAATAAAAATAGAAACAACTGAGCCTACGTTAACACGAATGTCCAATAGATGTTCTAGAGTTTGTACAGACGCTTTACAACCTGGTGTTTGTGTATTGTTTAGTAAATTATCGTTTGATTTATTAAGAACAAACTAACCAATTATGCACAAAAAATTCAAAAATAAATAATATAATTGTATTTAAGAAATAAAAACCAATAAAAATATACTGCTCGTGGCGTAAAATTAAAAGAGGTTTTCGTAAAAAATATTTTATTATTTTTTTATATATATATTTTTTTTAATACTAGTAAATTTTTATTTATCTTTTTTGTCACTTTGTTAAAAATTTACATAAGTTTTTTTGTTTTTTGTTTTGCTTATTATACTTTCTGTTTTTTTTTTTAAATATCACCAGCCTTATATTAGAAATATGTGTTGGGTTTAAAATATCACTTTTGAGTCGCTTTCATTTTATGTAAATCATTTCTCGGTTTTTACTGTTAAAACAGTTTTGATTCTCTAAAACGTTTGAGATAATTAATACTCAATATATAAAATATTGTGATTTTAATTTAAAAATCTGAAATAATATAAAAGTTGTATATAATTAGTCACTTTAGACACATAAATTTAAAAATATATATTAGATATAGTTGATTTGTACTGCAGGATAAATGAAAGAAGTCATAGTTCGATTCCTCTTAAAACATACTGGATTTTTAATGGATTAAGAAGTTGTACTTTGCAATTAACAAAAGGCAATACAAAAAATCAGTGACACATTTTTTTACACTTTATGACTAGTAAAAAGTATTTTAACAAAACAGAAAAAGAGCATTATATTGTCTCTTGTCTCTTATCATTATTTCCGAAATTTTGAAATAAATAAATCTCTAAAAAGTATTTTTTCTAATCCATATAATTTTTTTTTTAAAAATTTTTATCTCAAAAAAGTTTCTGTATTTATTTTCAGCATTTCTCATAAAACAATTTGTTTAACGAATGGGGATAATGTTAAGTAGCATTATAAATCTCTTGGCCGTAGCAGGTTCTCAACTTAAATAATTCCAGGGGTTGTCCCGGTGTCTGATTATTTTCTCACAAATGTGATCAACTTTTGCACATATAAAAGCGAAATTATCTCACTGTTTCTCACATATAAAAATTATTTTTTTTTCACTTTCTCACATATAAAACCGAAATGTTCTCACTGTTTCTCACATACAAAAATTAAATTGTCTTATCATCCCGTAAAACAATTTTAGCGATTTTGCACTTAAATTGCCCTCAAGTTGCTCACACAGGCACCATGTAATTTTGAGCCATATCAAGACAAAAATGCGTGCAATATGTCGTAAACGCCCAGGCACTCTTGCACGTACTGACAAAATATGTGCAAATAATACCCACAGTAGACGTACTGAATGCAAGTTGCACACAATTTGTTCAAGAGACAAATTGCATACAATTAGCGCATATACCTACTTTGCCCTTTATA
>JANTEX010284138.1:0-17515 GCA_024741295.1 Macrocera vittata | reverse complement strand
TATAGCCCATGCATACTTTGAAAAGCAGTCAATAACTGTTAGCAAATATTTATGATTCTTATTTTCTTTAGCGTACGTAATCATTTCCACTAAGTCTGCTTGCCATAGATCATCTATTCCCTCAACTATTACGTGACGGATTAATTTGCCCTCTTTTTAGTTGTTTCGTCCTTTGGTGGAAAGCTGGGCTCATTTTCAAATTTCATATTTAAATTATCGTATGGGTATATTTCCGAATTCAAATGTAATTTTATATCGATTAAATCACAATGATCAAATTTGCTGTTGTCTTTTTCTTTTTGGCCTTTTCGGTCAGTCTGCATGGTGAAGATTACAAATCTTGGTTTTTCAAGCTGGTTGGATGTTTTAACGGTCCAACTATGGTGAGATGCTGCCGGAAATATTGGATACACACACATATCCCCGCTTCTAAACGCCATTTAAATGAATTTGCCGCTATCAATGTATTTCAATAATGACAATACTTCAGAATACAATTGATGATATAAAGCAATATGTTGATATAAAATTAGAGTCACTTTTGTAGACACGAGATTGGATGACTAGTGAATTAGAAAAAAAAAAATTTAATTAGTCAATATGTAATTTGTTTTGGTCTAATAAACGCAGGTTAAGCTATATATTGTGCGTTTTACTTTTTGATAAATTAAATACAAAATGTTTGAGGAGAAGAAGTCTTTCAGGCGTCGACGTGTTTTATCTTGTATAGGTCTAGATGAATGTTGACTGTCTAGAATAGACGTAATAAATTATATGTTTTTATTATTATTAATGCCTAAAAATGCTTTTCACTTCACTTCGACGATAATTTCCGACGATTCTTGCTGTCAAAATTATATTTGTATAGACACCATATATATATAAATATATATAAAACTATATTATTTCCAAGGTATGGTATGTATATGAGAAATCCGAATAATAGAAAGCGATGTGGTACAAAAAAAATAAGTTTACCGATTAAAGAAATAATCTACACATCTTTCTTATAAGGAACGACTACAATAAAATCTATTAATTTATGTTATGTCCTTAACCTTCGGTATACCTATATAGAGACACAAGAGAATGATATTTTTCTTATGCCCATTAAGGACAATTGAAGATTAGAATTTGACTTAAATGCAGGTGTACATAAGTAGTTATACTAAGTGCGTTTAAAATCTGAACTCCCTAGTTTTTTTACAGGGTGACCCAAAAGTTTTGTACCACTTTTCACACAGGGTGCCTCAAAAGTCTGTGTCAAAAATAAGGGGGCCCCCTCCCAAAAAATGGCGGAACTGTAAAAAATAAAGGCACCCTCCCACAAAATGGCGGAACTGTCAAAAAAGGGGCTCCTCCCACAAAACGGCGGAACAAGGGTGCCTCTCAAAATGGCGGGAGCTGTTGTGCCTTTCAAAATGGTAGGAGCTGTCAAAATAGGGTTGCCATCTATCGGAAATTAAATACTTTTCAAATCAATATTATGTCGCATAATATTTGTAACGTTGGTGAAAGTTACGAGGACAATTTCCACAGTCATTCAGATGAAATGACGTGACACTTTTTAACCATTATTTGAACAATTAATAAGTGCGCGTGTGTGTGTGTATTCAGTATATTGTTTAAGTATGAGTCTTTATATATATGGGTCATCGAGTGTCGATCGAGTACCATATTATATGTATTTTATAAGAATTTGTGGAGTCAGAGTCCAATTCAAGGCATTTATCCCGGATTATGATTTACCATTAGAAGATGGTATTGGCTCCATGTCTCTATCGCTGTGCACTAAGGTGCTATACACTGCCGGACCTCGTAAGAAGTCCGACAAGGAGGCAAATGGTAACCGTTACTGGAAATATATTCTAGAAGACGAGGATTTAAAGGAGGCAAATGCAGGCGCATACCCAGAGTTGTGGGTATATAGTTTCAGTTCCACTGAAAAAGAGGAGAACATCCCGCCGCACACCTTTTCACTAAAGAAAGCAAGCTTAGTGATGCAATCCACCCTTGATCATGTCGTTGACTACTATGAGGCTAAATACCCGGACAAACCAGAGAAGCATGTTGTCTTGACACCATTGGCTGCAGCTGCATTTTCTAAAGACACTATTGTGAATCTAGCTGCACAGACTGGCGAAACTGCCGCAAAGTGGGTTAAAAACATTAATGTTAGCTGTGCAGGCGGTGGACACGTGTTACCAAATTCAGATGGCACAATAGCAGTAGTAGCTTCCATGAACGCAGTCAAGAACTTGGCAGATTCAAAACTTGCAGACTCTATAGTCAGAAAGGTGGTAAAACAATATGCCGCAGCCGGAAAAGCATTCAATCAAAATACACTGGCAGAATGCTTTAAACTAGTCTCAGGTGGCTGGCCATCAGGTTTCAGCTATGAAAAACTTAAAAATATGCAGAGCACTAGAGATCATGTCATGACTGCCTTAGACGCTGCTGAGGTTGCTAAGTTAAAGCAATATTGGCAAAGAGTATCAAGCCGAACACTGCATCTGCAAATGCCATTCGGATGACTCCAGCAGAGTTGGAGGGCATATATTCGATTTATTACATTGTTGTAGATGAAAATTATAAAATAATAGATGAAAAGTTTGACATAGCACCAACTTACTTTAAACGTGCTGTCATGTGGAACCTTGGGGCCTATGGAACAAAACGAACAATGAAAAATTTGTCATTGCTAGCTAAATTCATGACTGATAAAGATTTTTATGAATTGATTACCAACATTTCTATTAAAGTTAATCCAATCGTGTCAGAAGGCTTTTTACGATTCTACATGTCAAACCAAAGAAATTATGACAATTTACCGGACTATGACTCAGAACCAGGTTACTTTGATCCTGATGACAAGAATGAATACTTGTTCTGGTCGTGTCACCAGCAAGTTCAGAACATTACTGACTGGCGACACGAGCAGTAGATTTTCAATTTGCTCTCTGCAATTTATTTTTATTTAAGTTGAGCGTTAAAAGGCAATTGTGATAATTTTTGTAATCAATTTATTATAAATAAAGTTAAGTTTTATAATGGTGCCAAAAGGAGTTTGCCGTGTTATTTATTATCTAATGGAGTCAGATAAGTTGGAGTAACGCGGATCCCGATACACCGACCCGTTACAAATTTCACAACATTGCTTACTAGACAAGAGTATTGAATATACAGAGTTGGCAAAAATGTTCCAGTCGACTAATTAGGGGGATGCGTTTTTTAGCAATATATTTTATATGCATAAAGTGCATTTTATTTTAATGTGTAAAGAACTCAAGTAACCTTGAATAATATATAAAACATAAAACTGAGGCGCATGTGATATATGGATTTAATTTTATTGATACAAGTGTGTGAACTTGCATTTCATATCTAGGTCAATGTACGATCCGCTGGAGGGTGAACGTTGGATGAGTTTTGAAACAAATAAGTTTTTATAAAGGGTGTCTTAATTACATGTCTAGACAACGCATACAAGTATGTAAACTTGGTAATTGTGTTATTCAATATCACATGAAGAACTGCATTTTACAATATTGTTTAATTCTACGACTATCATGGAAGGTCAGTCTATAAATATGAGAACTGTGAACAATTACCAGTTGTAGTCGTTTGATTGTCAGACAGTAACAATCAAGTTTCAATAAAAGTAGTTTGTGTTGGCTGATTTAATATAAAATTGTGAAGAATTTAAAATATATAAACTGAAAACAAAATGTCGCTTCTAACTTGCCAACAACGCGAGTGTGCATTCGCTACACGTATGAATACTGTAGCAATAGTAAATAATGGTTTTGTGGATCCATTACTATTTTTGAATGCAGCAAGTGATTTGTTTAGAAATATTGCAACAGAGCAATTGAGGCGACATTTGTTAATAAAAGTTTGTGCATGTTTTGTGGCTAAATTTATTAAAAATTCTGGCAATGAAATTGTTGAGGAAACATTTCATTTGAGAACGAGGAGCCACGAACTGGGAATCGGAGAAAACCTAAGCGAGTGGTTTACAGAAAATATTATAAATGTATTGCTACAAAAGTTGGATGAATTTTGTAGAAGCGGTAGCGGTTGGGCACTACAAGAGATTATGGAGCTCGTAATTGAAATAAATAAACATCAGCCATTACGAGGCTCATCTTACATGGAGCTGCCAATGTGGCTAAAATTCAGACGAGCTATCGTTAATGTAGAAAATAGTGACAATCAATGCTTTAAATGGGCGGTTTTATCAGCTATTCATCCTAGCTCAAGAAATACTAATAAATTGTGCAATTATAAACGATATGAAAATGAATTGGATTTTAGCGGGATAAGTTTCCCTGTGTCATTACGCAATATTAAAACATTTGAAAACTTAAATAATATAAGTGTAAATGTGTACAGTGCAAATGATAAAGACAAAGTGATTTCGCCAATATATTTAACGAAAAATGAATGTGAGAGACATGTACATTTGTTAATGTTAAAAGAAGACAATTACAACGAGAGTGATGATGTTACAATTGAATCAGATATTAAAATTAAGTCGCACTATTGTTGGATTAAGAACATGTCCAGACTCATAAGTAAGCAATGTTCCAGTGATCACAGAAAAAAGTTATTTTGCGATCGTTGTTTAACATATTTTATTAATAGCGAAAAATTATCAAATCATAAAGAACATTGTAAAAAATTAAATTTCACTAAAATTACTGTGCCATCACAAGATGATAAATTGATAGAATTCAAAAACTTCAAATATCAATTAGAAGTACCATTTATTCTCTATGCTGATATAGAGAGTATTCTCTTACCTCTGAATCCAACATATACAAATACTGTTTCATATCAACAGCATATTTCATCTAGCGTCGGATTATATTTTAAATGTAATTTCGACAATTCAAAATCATTTTATTGGGCCAATCGTAGCATTGATTGTATCAAATTGTTTTGTCAAAAGTTACAAGAAATATGCGAAAATTTACATGCATTGTTTGATGATATTAAACCCATGGTTTTCTCCACCATCGATAATCATAACTTTATTAATGCCAGCACATGTTTTATTTGTTCTAAACAGTTTTCGAGTGGTGATGAAAAAGTAAGAGATCATTGCCATTTTACTGGACGATTTCGCGGTGCAGCTCACAATTCATGTAATCTAAACTATAAAGATTCTCGCATAATTCCAATAATTTTTCATAATCTTAGTGGATATGATAGTCATTTCCTAATAACAGAATTGGCTGCAAATATTGAGGGTGATATAAATGTGTTAGCAACTAGCACAGAGAAATATATATCGTTCACAAAAACCATCTCAAAAAACATGCTCAAAAAGAACATTGAATTTAAAAACTATATCAAATTTCGATTCATTGATTCATTCCGTTTTATGCCATCTTCATTAGACAAATTAGTATCCTATCTCAGTGTTGATAAATTAAATATAACGAAAAAAGAGTTTGAATGTCTTACAACAAATCAATTTCAATTGATGACTCGTAAGGGCGTTTTTCCTTATGATTATATAGACTCTTGGAGTAAGTATGAAGAAACACAACTTCCTCCTAAAACGGCGTTTCATAGTAAATTGACTGAAAGCGAAATATGTGATGAAGACTATGCGCATGCTCATAAAGTATGGCAAGAACTTAATATTCAGTCATTGGGTGAATATAATGACATTTATTTAAAAACTGACATATTACTTCTAGCCGATGTGTTCGAAAATTATCGTAAGCATTGTATGAAAACATATGGCTTAGAAGTTGGTCATTATTTGACTACGCCAAGCTATAGTTGGGATGCGATGCTCAAATATACAAAAGTAAAAATCGAACTCATGACAGACATAGATCAAATCATGTTTATAGAACGTGGCTTACGTGGTGGTATAAGCCAATGTTCAGAGCGATTAGTCACGGCAAACAATAAATATTTGCCGAATTACGATTCATCTAAGCCATCCAATTACTTAATGTATATTGATGCAAACAATTTATATGGATACGCAATGATGGATAATCTTCCTTTAAACGGATTTGAATGGATTGAAAACTTTAATCTCAATGTAAATACAATACCCGATGATTCTGCTACTGGTTATATATTAGAAGTTGATCTCGAGTATCCCGAAAATATACATGATTATCATAATGACTATCCGTTTTGTGCCGAACAATTGAAACCACCAAATTCAAAACTTGAAAAACTTTTATTAACGCTTTATGACAAAACAAACTATGTAATTCATTATAGAATGCTAAAATTAGCGCTTCAACATGGTCTCGTCCTGAAAAAAATTCACAGGACATTAAAATTTAATCAATCACCATGGTTAAAACCATATATAGATTTAAATTCTAGGTTGAGAGCTGAAGCCACTAATGATTTTGAGAAAAATATTTACAAATTAAAAAATAATGCAATTTTCGGTAAATCTATGGAAAATGTAAGAAAACATAGAGATATTAAATTACGAACAAAGTGGGATGGTCGCTATGGCGCCAGAAAATTGATAGCCAGTCCACATTTCAAAGGTAGAACAATTTTTAATAAAAATTTAGTTGCAATCGAAATGCAAAAATCAGAAATATTGCTTAATAAACCCATTATTATTGGAATGTCAATATTGGAAATATCTAAGATCTGCATGTATGATTTCCACTATAATTATATGAAACCTAAGTATAATGAAAATGTATCTCTAGCATACACTGATACAGATAGTTTCATTTATAATGTTTTCTGCGAAGATGTTTATACTGATATGAGGCTGGACATTAGCAAGTATGACACCAGTGACTATCCTATCGATAATATATTTAATATACCTCACGTAAATAAAAAAGTTCCCGGTAAAATGAAAGATGAGAATAAGGGTCTTATAATGAAACAGTTTGTTGGATTACGGTCAAAAATGTATAGCACTATAGTTAAACGCTTAGATGGAAGTAGTAAGTATGTAAAAAAAGCTAAGGGCGTAAAAAGTTATGTTGTAAAAAATAAAATATGCCACCAACAATATGTCAATTGCTTATTAGAAAACTGTGAACTGACTATGAACCAAAATTTAATTCAAAGCAAATTGCATAAAGTTTATAGTGCTACACAGTCAAAAACGGTACTCAGTCCTCATGATGATAAAAGATATTTGATATCAAATTCTTTCAAAACATTATCATGGGGACATTTTAGAATTCTGGAAGAATAAATTGAATAGAATAAAATACGCATATTATATACTATGTAATTATGTATTTATTGATATAAAAATATTTGTATATGATTATTATAATGAAAAATTATAATACTATAGTGTTTTTAAGTTAAAATATAGCATCATTATATGTAATGTATATATAAATATGTAAAATTGTAAAATGTAAATAATTGTATTTTTAAGTGAAAATATTCTACTATTGTAGTAACATATTTTTTTTTTTCATTTTTGTAATTAAATTGAATGTAACTATTGTATGTATTTTATTTTTAAAATGGAATGTGGTTTTATTGTATTTTCATTTTATTTTATTATCTTGTTATTATTTTTTAAAATAGAAAGTAAGAAGTATAGAAAGTAAGAAGTACCAGAATATAGTTTAAGTGCTCTTATAATCATATGTTTTATTTTATTATAAAAATTGTAAACTATAATTAGTCATGAATATACGTTTTATAATGTTTTCAAATAATGTCTTTTTTATTTATCCACGAGTTGTGTGTGTTGTTGAATCCCAGCCATTTCACATAAACTGTGTCTCCTTTTCTCTTTAAAATTTTTTCTACGAGGTAAGTATCTGGTTGTTTTGTTTTAAGCAGCTCAAATTCATAGAAGGCACCTTTTACAGGCTCTTGCTGATAATCTTCAAGAAGGTAAGTAACTGGGTTTGTAATTTGCACTTTAATAATTTTAAATAATTCAGTAGTCCAATTTGGAGTGTACCCTTTTTCAAAAATATTTTTATATTTATTTATTCGGACATGATCACCAATTTTAAATTTACCTCCAAGAAACGTTTTAATACGATTATAAACATTTTTCAAAAGTTTTTTTTCATTTGTCTTATTAACTTGATTTGGTTTAATTTTTATTGTATGATGAACTGTATTATTATATTTATTCACCAAAGGTTGTAAAATGTTCAGCCATTTGTATGAACCTTGGTAACTAAATTGTTTTTGCATTAATCCTCTAGCAGTTCTATTCCATCTCTCAATTATAGCTGCTTTTACAGTACTGTAGGTTGAATAATGATTTATTCTATATTTTTTCATTAAATTTTGAAAATGAGCATTATAAAATTCTTTTCCTGCGTCAGTTTGTAAATTTTTACAAACTCGTTCTAGTAAGACCAACTCCATAGCTCGTGAAATTTCAATGCCCGTCTTGTTTTTTACGGGGATTGCCCAAGCATATTTTGAAAAGCAGTCAATGACGGAGAGAATATACTTGTAATTTTTATTCACTTTTGCATGTGGGATCATTTCAACTAAATCAGCTTGAAATAAATCATTTAGACCTTTAATTATAGTATGACGACGTTTAAAGTTTTTTCTGGCATTTTTGTGCAATTCATCAACAATTTGTCGGCGACTCATATTTAAGACTAAATAAAATAGATAAAGTATTCTTCTTTTATAGTTTTTTATTGAAACAAATTTTCTTTTTCAATGAATACAAGCAATTTAAATACATTATTTATAGCACATCGTTCATAATTGTAGCAATGTACGGGACAGTTGTGAAAATAACTCTTTAAATTTTTTAAACCGCATCCAGTATTTAAATCCACAATGTAACTGTCTGGTAAATATTTGCCGATAAATTCTTGTTTTTGACGACCTTTTACGATGATGGTTTTCTCTTTAAGAGCCTCAAATATGTTTTCAAGGTTATTATAATCCATAATTCCATCAGTCCACTTTAATCCAGTAATATTATTGAAAAGATAATCGTTTTGGCGTACTGCATTTCCATCGAGTTCGTTCAGGGAATAGGGACTTTTCAAAAAATAATGACTTGGCGTTATGTAGTTTGAATACAAAATTGCAATTTCTTTTGCAAATAGTTGACCATTATTTCCGCTAACAAACTGAATATCAATCAAGACTGAATTATTTTGGAGAAACGACATGCTTGCTACTTCAATCAAATCTAAACTGACTCTCTGAAAATCAAAAGCCTCTTATTTATAGGATAAATAAAAACAAATTATTTTATTTTTAAAAACACATGAATTTTTTATTTATTATTTCATAAATTGGTTATAAACTTATCAAATGATTTTAAATAATTATTGCAAGTTACATCTAATTTTAGTTTATCTTTACATATAACAGGAAATTCATAAAATAATCTTGAATAATTGCATTTTAAATTAGTTTCATTTGGAATAAAAAAATCAGTAATATCCAAATGCGTTGCATTTCTTTCAATACATTTTTCCAAGTATTTATTGTAAAAGTTTCCAACATCCTTGGCTGTCTGTTTGCACCAAAATAAAACGGACTGCACGTAATCGATAAAGTATTGTAGAAGTTCCCATTCCAGTTTCGAAATAACAACATCTTTAATCTTTAAAATTTTTGCTTGGCCATCAACAAAAATGTAGTCAGAGAGATTTTCTGCATTACTCGAGCAAAGTATTTCCGTTATTTTAAGATTTTTTGCAATGAAAATGTTGATCCATTGAATAGAATCCAAAACAGCACAAGCATTACCAACATGATTCAAGATAATGCAAGGACTGAAATCATGAATATTGTATCCAATTGAAATATATTTCTCATGTTTGTCGTCAAAGAAATATGTGTAGGCCAACAGCAGTTGATCAGGAGTCTTGTATTTTGTTTCTTGCTTGTTTAACATTTTTTCATTTTTACGCTTAGGCATCTTGTTGATGTTGACTCGTTGAAAGTTGGTTTGAAACTAATAACCCGAAAGTCTGAAGTTTACTTTTGTATATTTTTTGCTGGTCTGCACGTTTGAATGCACAGCAATCTGTTTCCTCCTCCAACTTGTTTCCTTTTCTGTTTCTGGGATATTAAATTAAAGAGTTTTAGCACTCTTCTGTCGTTTATAATATGTTTGTCTTTTTCAAACATTTTTAAGAATTGCTGCGTTGACGTATTCATCGATTTAAAGTATAGAAAAATACAGCAATAATTTCCGCAAACTTTTGTAAAATCACTCTGCAGACGTTGATGGTTATATTTAAATGTTTTATGCTGTCTATGTAAAAAATTTACAAAGTATTTATTTGATGGTTTGACACCGTAGCTATCAAAATACTCTGCTGCTCCAGTTTTAGGTATAAAAAATGCTACCCAATGTGTTCCAGGCTCGTTGTCTGTATCGGTGTTTGCAATAATTAAAGCTGGCCTTTTTATGTGTTTGGGTAGCTGGTTGCTGGGATATACACCAAACTCAAATTTTTGTTTAGATATTTTTTTAAGACAATCAAGAATATCTAGGGTATTCATTTATTCACCATTAAAGTTGATTACTGTTTTCTTTGTAAAATTGGCAATAAATTGCTTTTTCGTCTCGCTAGCAACTAAAATTGTATTAAACTTGTTTAAGTTTTGTATTAAATCTTGTTCTTTTTTGCTTAAATCAAGGTTTCCAAATGTTGTGAAATCAGCACCCTCAAATATATTTTTGTCGGGGTACGAAAATAATATTTCTTTAGTATAAGGTTTAAGTGTCGTTGTTATGCCAGTAATTACAATTTTTTTAGCATAAATAGACTTTTCTTCGTTTTGAAGAAATAAAACATCCAACAGACATGAATCCATTTTTAGTAATGATGAGTTTTGTATTAATGTGGTTGTATTTATAACATTTTTTTAAAAGCTGGTATGAATGTTTCGATCTCGATCAATTTCAATTGCTGCATCATATTCGGCGTATACAATACAAGTTACTGCTTTTTCCAAAGGTTTTGCAAACTGACCTTCAACACGCACTGTTCCTTGATTTAGCAAGTTTGTACATGATTCGTTGTTGTATGAAAAATCTGTTGTTAAATCAAAAGCCATTAAAAAGCATCCATTGTCGAAAAACTTTTTTGATATTTGATGTCCCTTGTCGAAGAAATGAACACCAGTTCCTTTAAACAGTGAATTGTAACCTCTCGTACTCACTGGATTGGTGCCACTATAATCAAATCTTATTGGTTGATTTGGTACTTGAACTCCATTAACAGCAATATTAAATTGTGTAATGTTGTTGTGCTTGAAATTGTATGGATTTTTTCCTTTAGTTCCTGTATACGCATCATTGTCTACCATTCCAAATACCAAAAAGTTTGGTAATTGTCCGATAACAACATTGTCTAAAGACAAGGTTTGACCGCCTGAAGGAATCGTATATGTTTTAACTTCAACTCGTTTATATGGGTAAACTGCTTTTTTATTTGTTGTTCTCAAAACTTTTTCGTGTGCGATTAAAATTTGAGGGTTTATTGTAACATGATTCATGTACATACAGGCATCAATGATTTTAATGTATGATTCGTCATCTTTTTCTTTACTCAGCATATAAAACTCAGGTTTCTCAAGTGCCAAAACAACTCGCAAATCTACATTGTTCAGTAATAACTTTCCTTGATTAAACATATCGCCATGTATTTTACCCATCAGCTCCACTTCACAACTTTTTTCAAACATTTTTTGTCGTTTAGTCAGACCAGAATTTTCTTCTGTAGTTGCAGCAGTGGTAGGAGCATCATCTGCTCTTTTGCGTCTGGTTGGTGGGGCTGCGGCTGGTGTGTCTTCTATTAGATCAAGTTTACCAGAATCTATATACCATCCAACTGATTCTAAATGAGTAGATGCGGCATCACTTCCATAATTTAATAAATTTTCGATATATGTTCTGTAGCTATAATTATTGTCCGTCTGTGCAATTGGTTTGCCGTTTAAATATATTGTACATTGCTTAAATAATGAATGTAAAACATTATTAACTACTCCGGGACTGCCTTCTGCGAAAACTTCGTCTTTTTTATTTTTAAACAATTTTACTCTTAATTTCAAGTATATACTGGATAGATCCCGATAAGTATCTCCATGTCCTAATGCAACAAATTCAATGAGTGATGTATTATCTAAACTGGCTACTGGCTTGTAAACAACTTCATCGGTTTTTAAAATACTTGATTGGATTGGATGTGGATTGAAAATGTCCAACTCACTTTTCATACATTCAACATATGACATTTTAGTTAAATATATCTCTACTGTTGCGAGTTTTACGTCTTTTACGTAAATGTGATGAAGCAAGTTTTGTTTGCCTTTTTATACTTTTTTTGCCTGATCCACCTTGCATTTTTCTTTTAACTTTATTTACTGCTTTGTCTGCTAAGCCTTGCATTGCATCTACAGTCTGACTTCTTAAAATTTCAGTTAATGGTTTTTGATCCCAAATATCTTTAAGTATATTTTTTCCAGTTGTTAATGCTTGATCTTTTAGTGCGCTTAAACCGGAAATAAACATTGGTCTTAGGTATCTACCAAGCCCACTAAATACATCTCCAATCCCTCTGCCTCTTTGTATTACGAGAGGTGTTTTGTATATTGCACCAATATCAGCAATACCACCACCACTTTGATTCAAATAGTATTTAACGTACGGCATCATAAAAGTTGATTGATAAGTTTTAGTGAAATGCACTTGTATTTATATCATTTTGTTTGAAGTGAAGCATAATATAAGTTGGAATTGAACTTTCATTAAAATTTATTCTTTCTCCACTACCATCAGTGATGATGATTGAGATACTTTCAATATATGATGGCTCAATTGGACAATATTCAATGTGTTTGAAACGAATAACGTGTTCGCCTGACAGTGGTATGACTTTCAAGTAACGTGATTGAATATTACCCAAATGTCTTGGTTTTATTATATCACAATAAACATACATTAAATCGTATTCGAATGGTGATGTTACTCCTCGTTTTATCTTTGTTTCCTTAAATAAATTGTCGTTCAATGTTTTTGAAAATACTTCTTTATTTCTCAACTCTATTGGGATTTGTTTGTACATGTCGCCCAAAAACTTTGCAATGTTGCCATAGTCTTTGTTATCAATATAAGTTTTAGTCACTTTATTGTTTTCAACGGGAACGTTTACTTGAAAAGAATTTTCTTTAAGAGTCTCTTTTATCAGATCCTTATTTGCATCATAGTCTCTGAAGAAATCATTAGCGGACTGTTTTATTAATACTTCCACATCATTCTGCTTTTCATTTTCATTCGCTTCTGATATAGAAAGTTTATCGATGACATCTTCTAAATTTAGTGAACCATCTGGCTGCTTTTTAATTGTTGCAAGATCTGCTGATATTTTAGTACCGAAATCCTTGAATGGTATTGTTAATATTTTATCTTCTTTATTTTCCTTTGGATAAAAATTTGAATTTACTGTATACACCAAATTATCAATATTTCGATCAGATCGTGGGATTTGCATAATTAGGCTACGTATAATTTCCTTAATGCTGGAATATTGTCCTAGATTTAGTTGAACGTTGTATGATTTCTTTGAGCCTTGATAAATATGAATTATAAAGTGTTTTAATCCCTTTACAGGCTTCTCGTGTTTCAAATTGGCGGATGTATTAATGACATTGATTATTTCAGATTTCATTGTCGATTTGTTGTGATCTGATGTATGACTATCCAATAGATTTAGAAACTTGCTAAAATTCATATCATTTTTCTGGTAGAAAGCATTTTGAAGTTGTTTGTGATGAATTAACATTTTCTTATCTAAAATTTCTAGAAAATCAAATGTCTTTGGATCACTATCTTGGCGTTTCCTTTTTCTCTTTGCTATTAACGAATCAATAAGTTCAACTCCATTATCCACTGAAATGTTTCGTATAGATCGTTTTGATTTTTGAGATTTGGTGTAGTCATTAAATGCTATTTCTGTTATGCCGACGCTCCAATTTTGATTAAGACGGTAGGGTTTGCTCAATAAATTTGTAAATGATGATAATGTATTATCATAAACGTTTCTCGACGCGTTACTTAACAGACATACGTAAAATTCAGACTCCATTTTAATAATAAACAATTTTACATAAAATGACCGATATTTATAGTCTCTTCCATGCTGCTAACCGAATTATTTTTTTGGCTCTCGTTCTTTGTGAAATTGGTGAGTTAGATGTTTGACTACGGTGTTGTCTCATTCGGTTTTGAACATTTAAGGGTTCATTCAACATTTTTCTTTTAGAATTTGGCGTAGAAGAAATAAGTGATTTCGATTGCAATACAACATTACCTTCCAATTGTCGACGGCGTTTGGTTCCTTCTTTTTTATTTCGAGACCTTTGTGGTTTTGTTGGGGAAAATGAATATCGATTTATTTTTGTATTAAAAGATTCTGGTAAAGGAATATCCAAGAATTTTGCTGGTGTTGAAAAAGTTTCATTCTCATCTGACGACTCGTTTGGAAATTGTTGTGGTGATGAATGAGGTCGTAGATTAATTTCATTTGATATATTTGATGTTGTGGGCATTTCAACATCTGCATTATTTGGATTAAGGGTATACCGTTCGTTGAAAATGATTGGTTCATATTGAGAAAGCGTATTTACTTTTAAGTCACTAGAAATGTCTGATTCATAATCATTGGGGTTTGTATAAATAAATTCATCTTCTTTGATGGGAATCATCGTGGATCTTCTCTGCTTCTTGATCATAGTAGATCTTCTAGATTTCGCTGGTAATTTAGTTGATCTCCTTCTTTGTGTACTATGATGAAAATAGCTAGTTGGCACAGTTTCATCAATATCATCGTTTTCGGGCTCATTATCTTTATTTGTTTTTCTTTGTAAAATTGCAAACTTGTTTAGTTGTTGTCTGTATAAGTACCACTTTGTAATATCATTCAAGTTTCGGTTTTTTAAAATTTTCTGCATATTTTTATCTAGTATCGACTGGTTTTTGTCATCAGTAATAAAACTTTTCAGCTTATCATAAGTTTCGGGCGGTAACAATAACATTTTTGAAAGCGACATTATTTATTGAGGTAAGAAGCAATAACACCAGACAAAAGACTTCCAATTAAAGCTGGTAGAAATCCTCCTTTTTGTACAAGTATTTTACGTTTCGACGATACAGTTCGTTTTGGACAAGAGAGCTGACGTAGCTCCCTTTTATAGGAAATCAGCTTCTTTTTTGTTTTGCTGCAAATTTTATGATTTCCATTTAATGTGTTGTAAGATATTTCGCATAATGTTTTTATAACTTCAGGCTGAGCATTTTTTAAAATTGCTTTTCGTAATTTAGAGTCCGCATTTTTAAGCACGTAAAGTATATGCTTGTTCTCCTTTAATCGTCTCGCTTGAAAGCCCATTTTGTTTCAGAATTGTGTGATCACAATAACAGGTTGCGAATTGTTTATTAAAAATATTTGTTCGAAATCTTAAAGAATCGTTTGTTCCTTGAGTAAGATCAATAAATAAATAGCTGTGTCCCGTTTGTGTTATCTCCTTATATAAGTTTTGTAACGCCACTACTTTTTCCGGGTAAATCTGTCTTGCTAAATGATTGAATTGTGATTTATCTCTTGGATTTTTAAAAATTACTATATATTTTGCGTTTAATGAAATAGTCCGACCAAATGTTCCTTTGTGAAAAATATTTTGCGTCAAGAACAACACACTAATATTTCGATGATGACTGTGTATTGTAAAGAGCTCACATACTTTCTGACTTGAATTTGCATCAGTCATAAAATCGTCTAGAATAACCAGCATTGATTTGTTTGAATTATTTGTAAATTCATCAGGCAACTTATTTTTAAATTCAATTTCGGATTTTTGCAAATCTTTTGGAATCGCATTAAAATCATTACTGTACCATAATATTTTGTTAAATTGTTTATCGACCAAGTCTGGACTTTTTATTAAATTACATGCAAAAGTAGTTTTACCGCAACCCGAAGGTCCGGCAACTATCATAGTAAACGGATGTTTCAACTTTGGATACATGATTAAACTAAATTTAATTGCGTATCCTATTTATAGTTTTAGTGAAGCTATAAATACAGATGAAAAAATCTTAAAAAAACAGTATAAATTGAAATGTTGAACTGGTCAGTCGTAAAAAATATTTTCTTTTCAAACCAGATGGATATGAGGACATCAAAGATTATCTGTGAGATTGATGAGTTTCTCAAAACTTATTCTGATAAGGTACTACCTTATCATGAAAAAACTCTATTGAAAGCCCGAGAATTCTTAATACAATTCTTAAACTCGGAAAAAAAGGTGTCAATACATGGTGAACATTACAGCATCTGCAGTTGGTCAAGCGATAATGCTACAGATGGACCAGATACATGCTTCTGCATGATCTATGAATTCTACAACAAAGATGTTACTGAAATTATTGTTTGGTATAAGAAAAACATGAAACCTTGAAATGTAATTCTTTTAAAATAAAAATTTATTTTAAATATAAAATATACATATGTATTATTATTATTATAATTTCTCATTTAATTTTATGATTGCAATATTGCGCCTTGTTTCGTCTCGTCCCATGAATGCGAATGAATATTTTTTGCGATTGATTTCCACCAAGTCGTATTCTGTTTGAATTATGTCTGCCATTCGCTTCGGCATGAAGACCTTAAATGAAGCATCCAATTCAGCAACCAATTGCTGTCCATGTTTTGTAGCCATAAGTGTGAAATTTGTTACTTCATAATCTTTTCCAATCGGTAAGTCATTGAGATGCTTGAATGTGTTTCGTCCCAAGGCAGATTCTTGCAGCATTGTTGATAGATTCATTTTTCACTTTTTATTATTTTACTTTTAAATATACTTATTTTTAGAATGCACTTTAAAACTCGGATGATGGCTTGTAATAAACTGATTTTTGTATTTGAAATCATCTGCTTTTATAGCAGTCAATTTTTTTTTTTAAATATGTATAAATTATTAAAGCTACCCCCTCTTTATTATCATATATTGTTAATTTTACCAACTAGACTAGTTGCAAGAAGTTCAATGAATTCTATTTCATAAAACCTTGAAGAATATCTAATACATTATAAATATATAGAAACTGAAGCATCCAAACAAATATTTCCCATTATTTTATTTTATAAACTCATGCAAAATTGTATAAGTTCAATAAGTTGAATAAACTTTATGGAATTTATATCAATCATGTGTATAATTGTATATAATTATAATAAGAATATCATCTCAAGAAATAAGAAGTAAAAAACGTAATATGAATATGTACCTACCTATATATAAATTGTATAAGTTCAATATACTTTATATCAAGTGTTTAATTGCATATATAATAAGAATACCATCTCAAGAAATAACAAGTAAAAAACGTAACATGAATATAAATATATAAAGGTAAAATTGCATTAATATTGATGTAGGTAAGGATTAACTCTCGTTTTTCTTTTATATTCAGAATTGTAATTGATGTTTGACTCGTACTAAAAAAGAATACAAACTGGTTTCACAT
>JANTEX010283916.1:0-11395 GCA_024741295.1 Macrocera vittata | reverse complement strand
GTAGTTATTGATATATTTCAAATATATCGTTCAAAAAGTTATCGATACGCACTGTGCAAAAAAAAAGAGCAAAAAAAAAGGCCAACTGGTTGAAATATATCGATAACAAAAGTTATCGATAACTTATTGAAAATTATCGATAACAAAACTTATCGACAATTAATCCATATATCAATAAATTCCTCACCCCAAAAACACACAGTTGCCACGTGACTCATTCTCATAAAATCTTTGGTAGAGATAATGCACTTGAGGATAAGTCTCACCAAAAGTTTGGTCACGATAATAAACTAGAGCAATATACACAGTTACTTAGTGAGTAATTTCAAAGAGAAAATCGATGACGAGATTAAACACAATAGACTTGTGACTTATTTTCACGAGAAATTTGGTGATGATAATGCACTAGAGAATAAGTCTCTGAATTATACGACAAGTTTAAACGAAATACTTTAAATACAAGTTTGTGTATACTCGAAATGTAGTTTTTACTGAAAAAAATCCAAAATCTTGTGCTGGGCTCAAACCGTCAACCAATGGATTGGTATGTTTTAAAATTGAATTGGTATTTGGACGAGATTTAATCCTTGGTCGTCAACTGATCTCGTTAGCTCAATTGGCAGAGCAGTGGAGTAACAATCGATTGGTTGCTGATTCGAGCCCAGTCCAAGATTCTGGATTATGATAACGCTTTTTTCTTTCAACCTTGTTGGATATAATGTTTTTTGTTGTTGTTTGCTTAGTGTCGATCACATCAGCCGGATAATTTTGAGCAAGCACCTTTCAGGATATAATGTACCTTTTATGTACTACCGTCAGAACTTTTTACACCTCAAAGGAATTCGCAAAAAGTTCGAAAACTTAATTTTTGAATCACCCCAGCCGGACAATTTTGAGGTAGCAATCCAAAGTTTTCAGTAATAGCAATGTACGCTTTATGTACTCAAATGTACCACAATTAGAATTTTTGTACCTCAGAGGAAGTGATAGAAATTCCAAAAACCAATCGTGAGCCGGACAATGCTCTGCGAAATGATCTGCAAAATGCTCTGCGAAACACTCTACGAAATGTATTGCTCAATGCATTGCGAAAAGTTCTGCGAAATGCTTGGCGAAATGCTCTTTGCAATGCCCTGTGAAATGCTCTGCGTAAATCTGCACAATACTCTGCGAAATGCTCTGCTTAAAGTTACGAGCCCCAAATCGACTCTAGTCCCGGGATTTATTTTAGTCCGATGATTTTCGTCCTGGAACTGATTTTACTCCCGAAACTTAATTAAGTACCGCGCTAATTTTAGTCCCGGGATCGAGTTTAGTCACTGGATCAAGTTTAATCTCGGAATCAAGTTTGATCCTGGGACCAAGTTTTGTCCCGAGACCAAGTTTAGTCCTGAGCCCTAGTCTAGTCCCGGGATCTAGTTTAGTACCAGGACCAAGATTAGTCCCGGAACCGAGTTTAGTTCCTCGACCGATGCTGGTCGGGGACTGATTTTAGTCCCATTATCGAATTAGGTCCTTGGATAATCCCGTGACTGATTATAGCCCCGGAACTGATTAGTCCAGCGATTGGTGTTAGTCCCGGGTTCAGTCCAGAGACCGAAGTTAATCTCGGGACCGAGAGTTGAAGTTAATCCCGTCACCAGGTTTAGTCCCGGGATCAAGTTTAGTTCCGGGCCCAAGTTTAGACCCGGGAACGAGTTTAGTCCCGGGCCGATGCTAAGGGAACGATTTTAGTCCCGGGACTGATTTTAGTCCTTGGACTTATTTTAGTCCCGGACTAATTTTAGTCCCGGGCTGATTTTAGTCCCGGGATTGAGTTTATTCCAGGAGTCGAGTTTAGTTGCGTGACCGAGTTTAGTCCCGTGGCCAAGTTGAGTCCCGAGACCAAGTTTAGTCCCGAGCTGACGCTAGTCCCGGGATTGAATTTTGTTCCGACATCGAAATAAGTCCCTAACTTGATTTTAGTTTACTTATAAATGTTTCGATAGAATTTAAAGAAAAAAATATGCCATCCTACATTTCACATAGATTTTCAAGCTTCAAAATTTAGGTTTCTACGTTTTCAGCGCAATCAAATTTTGACTTCAGATTCTTAATGAGCTACCCTTAAAACCCATATAAAGGGTGTCTCATTATTTATTTCCAAAAAATATTTTTTTCTGTCTGACTGTGCGGCGTTAAATAGTAATAGATTGGGAAAATGTGGAACAAAACGACAGACAACACCACGCGAGGACCGACAAATAATAAGAACAGTGTTGACACACCGTCGAAAAACAATAAAAAAGATTAAAATGCTTTGAAAGCTTCCAATCGGTAGTTATTGATATTTATCGATAATTATCGGTAGGTATCGATAGTAATCGATAATTATCGGTAGATATCGGTAGTTATCGATAATTATAAGTAGGTATTGTTAGTAATCGATAATTACCTGTAGTTATCGATAGTTATCGGTAGTTATCGATAATTATCGGTAGTTATCGGTAGTTATCGATAACAAAAACTATCGATAGTTATCGATATATCAAAAAAATGCTACGGCTTACCATAAATCACCAACATTTTATGCTGATGAATAAATAAAGTGCCAGATGTAAGTTTTCGACTTTATCATATCCATATTTTTATCTTTTTCTCGATGTTACGATCTGGCTTTTGCTTTCCCGACAGATTTAATAGTCGGTCCATGTATTAATGTTTTTTTTTCTGCATTTGAGAATTTCTTGTAGGATAATGTTGCACATGATCGCTTCGATTTAGGCTAAATTAGATTAGGTATGGAGAGGTGTGCGTTTCTGAAGCTTTCGCGTTCGGCCTACTTGACCATTGCGAATCCCCTTCGTGTGACCTAGGCAAACGCAAAAAGTATTTTTTAATAATCAGATATTCATCTTGCATCCCGATCTTTTTTCCTATATTAAGAAGACGTCGTTTTTGAAGAGTCGGGCATTCACAGAAAATACTCTGGGATCTCTTGACGCGAATCGACATCTGTCTACTCGTCTAGATACAACTTCGACTAAAGGCTAGGGCTTATACTGCGACTTGGCTGCCTGAATTGTCGTGGACCAATTGTCATCTGATAAATTGTCTTGAAATAAGGAAAATATTAAAATTTAAAAAAAAAAAGTCTGTAAATATGTAGTTTCCACTTCAATGTTTGTATCTAAAGGTTTGTTATATAGAGACGTTCTTCTATCATGAGTAGGATAACCATAATATCGAAGTGAGGGAGCCAGAAGTATAATACGCAGCTTTAATATATGGGTTCTATTATATAGAGCTCTTTTATATGAGCCCCATTATATGGAGTCTTTTTATACGGGACCCAATTTCATATCGCTCTATTATATAGGGCTCCACTATGTGGGTGCCCATTATATGGGGATGGAGCTCAATT
Source organism: Macrocera vittata (assembly GCA_024741295.1). Taxonomy (NCBI): domain Eukaryota; kingdom Metazoa; phylum Arthropoda; class Insecta; order Diptera; family Keroplatidae; genus Macrocera; species Macrocera vittata. The sequence continues at coordinate 7,992 of JANTEX010283916.1, read as the reverse complement.
ATATGGATATATATCTATTGTTAAGGGTCTTTTTTAATGATGCACTATATTATATGGAGACCTCTTTATATCTTTGGAGGAAATCTGGAAAAATTCTTAAGAACTTTGGATGAAATTGGGAAAAGGATTCAGAGGAATTTCGAAAGAAATCTGAATATATTCTGTATTAATTTGGTAGATGCTTTGGATGAACTCCGTAGGAATTCTAGGTGATTTTCGTAAGACTTTTAGGGAAGAATTCTGAATAAACTTCCTGACAAGTTCTGGAAACGTTCAGAAAGAATTCCTGTGAAGACTCTAAAGAATATCCAAAAGTGTTCTGAGGAATTCCCGGATAACTTTCGGGAGTTTGGAAGGAATTCGGTGGGAATTTTTTTTTCGTAATAATTCGTTATATCACTATCTTATAATTACTGTAAACTTAAAGTTCATTACAAACTAATCACGAATTTATAAAAAATATTCGAATTTTCATTAGCAAATACTTCCTTAAATTTAGGTCAATTTCCGAATCTTTTCCAAATATACATATGCGAGTATATACGCACCCTCGATTCGACAGAGCGTTGTACTAAACCTTTCGAGCTATATCATTTTTAGACGAAAATAATTAAATGGGGGACTTCAAGCCTCATATAATCTAAGGTGCCGAGCCTAAATTCGGTCCTGTGTATACACATTTATACCATTTAATACCATACAAATTACACACAGAATTATTATTTATCTGAGAACCAAGTGCACAATTGGTCATATTGTTGTGTTTCTGATATATTCATAATGCCTTACAAACATAAATAGTATTTATGTTTTGCATTTGAATAATTTAAATTAATTAGTCATATTTGTTTAAATCTATTTAGTATATATATATATATATATGTGGATGGATACGTATGATTGCACATATACATACATATTTATATACTGAATACTGTGTATGTATGTTTTGTGCATACGGTATCGTCTATTTCTGATACTTATATTAGCAAATAGGACTATAATAGGTACTTTGTATAGTGTAGCACCTACCTGTGTGGTATTTACAACATCTGTTTGTAAATTATTTGAAAACATAAATGTCGGTTTCTGAACCAGTGCAATGTGACAAATTCACAAATATATACATTTTCTTTGATGCATAATTAAATATATGGGTATTGATGTATATATGCATCACACAATAAAGGCTAAATAATTTTATGCAACACCGAAATTATTTGCCTCATGTTCATATGGATTCGTTTACCTATATTCATTACGTATGTATTACCCTATGTAAAGTATCTTTGATTTACATTTTACAGTGTTCTATATTATGCATAATAGTGATATATTATTATTAGGCTTTTGTATTTTCCTTAAACCAATTATATAGAAATTTTCCGAATTGAAGAAAACTCGAGAAAACTATACGTATTTTTCCTTTTAAAATGGAAATCGAATGCTTTTTGAGAAGGGATTGTTTGCATGTTCTGGTTTATGTTTTAGGAATAAAACAACATACTGGGCATAAAGTAGGAATATATTGAGAGAAACAACTTCTTGCCAAATATTTTGCCACCGGCCAACCCCGTACGTATGTCGTTTATTAATACTCATTAATGCGCTTTTATCGATTAAAAGTAATAAACGAAATACGATTGGGGTAGACTCGTTGAGTTAATATATTAAAAAAGTTTACACCATTTCGTTTGTTTCTCTGTATACTATTACTTTATGGTACTGGTTTTTTATTAGAATAATTTAGTTCTATAGCAAATCAGCACATGCCGCATATAATGTACCTTTTATGTATTCAAGTGTACCAAATTTCGATTTTTTTGTACCTCAAGGGAATTCATAGAGAAATAAAGAAACCACATTAGCTGCACAATTTGGAGCTAGCTTTTCCAAACTTTCAGGGTTTAATGTATCCTTCCTATACTCAAATGTATCTTGACAAACCATATCGCCTACTTTGAAGTTTTGCATCATTGCCTTCATATTAAATCATTGTTGTATCATGTTGGGATTCGAAAGTCTATCGTTTCCAAAATGACTGAAATATTTGACGAAATCTCGGAAAACGTTACAATGGCTGAATATCCAAAATATTCAGCTTGGTGTAAGAATCTCTTATCTTCTGGATCTTGCGTAAATGGAAAGATAATCGATAGTTCAGCGCGAATTTGATTCGACATAAGAGTATTGACATTCCCTTGAATGTTAATTCACCATCACCAAATGTAGAATTTAGCGCTGTATCTGATAGGCCGCCTTGGAGAGGCTTTAGATGGCCTCTGCGTACCGATATCGAACAATATCTCCGGAAACAGGTTGGCCTATTTTTTAGTCGCAATTTGCATGAAGATCAGAGCAGAAACCTCAGCATGAGGTAAGGCGTCGGAAAACCGCAAGAAATGTTTTTGTTTGATCTGTGGCCATGTCTAGATTATAAAGCTTGAAGTGGCCACAGATCAAGCTTGGCTTCTGTAGAATATTGATTTTCATCGATATTCTACAGAAGCCAACTTTTTTAAAATGTCATCGACACCAGGGTACAACCTTTGTGAATCTTCACAAAGCACACAAATACTGCTATATAGCCTTTTGTGAGAACCGTGACTCCGATTTTCAATTTAAATTTTGCGGAGTTTTCGATGGGGACAAATATTTATTTTTTTATTTTTAAGTTGGTAGGACTATCACTGACATCTGTGTCAAATTTTACGGCAATATCTTCATTAGTTGAATAGTGACGCTCATTTTCGTAAACAACCAAAAGTGATTTTCAACAAATAAGTTCGATTACATTTTGTGTTCGCAATTAAATTTCTGCTGCCGAAAAGCTTATAATGTTGCAAAAGGCCTTCGGTGAACAGGCCATGTCTAAAATAAAAGTGTATGAATGGCATAAAATGTTCAAAGAGGGTCGTAAAGGCGTTGAAGACGAATCACATCAAACACGACCAGGTATATCAACTGATGAACATTATGTCACGCAAATCAAAGAATTGGTGCTGCAAACTCGTCGATTGACTACTAGAGAGCTTGCTGATGCTGTTGGAATTTCAAAAATAGGTCACTAACACTATTTTAAAAGATGTTTTGTGCCTCAGAAAAGTCAAATCACGATTGGTGCCAAAAGTGCTCAATTTCATCGATTTGTGTGAAACAATGCGTTTCGACTATTAAGACAAAATGAAACGCATCATAACTGGAGATGAAACTTGGGTCTACGCTTATGACCCGAAAACAGCCGATCAATCTGGTGAATACCATGCAAAAGGTGAGCCAAGACCGAAACATGGTAAAAATTATATCTTATATCCTATTCGCTACAAACGTCTTCCGTTTGGAAGATTGTTCACGGGACCATGCAAGCACAATCGTTGAATGCGCCAATCCATGAAGAGTTGCCTATTATTTGGACCAAACGGCTTACCAGCACTGCTCCGTAAAACTCTAACCGTGGCAATTACTTTTGTTTATTAGGCGCCACACGTGTATTGGACGATATTATGCCAGTTATTATAGCACTTTGACTCATAATCAACTAAAAAAACGCTACGGCTTAACACACCATTAACGATGCGCCCGAAAATGCAAGTAAATACAAAAAATCGTATCATAACCGAGACCAAACCATTTCGGTATCGATGGGTGTTTAATTTGTCAGCTTGTCAATTGTGTCCAATTTTGAACCAATTCCCCAGTCTATTGGTCGTTCTAACCAAATCCTGTTAGCCACATTAGCTGGAACTATATTTTTGCCGTCCGAATTACGTTGTGGATCGAATGGCTAAGTAACATCTGTCAGTAATTTTCTTTTTGTCGCTGGACAATTAATACTCTTTAATTGTACACGAAAACCGAATGTGTCCATCGTTGCAGACCAATATACACCAAGATCCTCTATAACGCCCCGCCGCCATTTGAAATATCAAAATTGCACTTTTCACGGTGGCAAATGGTTAATTAGCTCGGGACAATTCAAAGGCCACTTTTTTAACACAAACCCACCACTATCGAAAAACTGTATAAGTTGAGACTGAAGGCTCAAATACGATATTATCGGCGTGGTAAGACAAAGTATTATGATATGTCCAACGTGTAATGCTAAACGAAAATACAGATCGCAGCGAAAAGACGTTTTTCGCCCACCAAGATACGTAGCTTGATTGAGGAATAAAGTAGCCTATCGTTGAGTCATTCAAACAATAGGTCATACGTTTCATATGCTCTAAGTCCTCGTACAATTTCATGAAGCTACAGTATTGGTGCCGAAGACTGAATCCTCCTATTCTTTTCGTAAATTTTGATCCAATTTTTGAATTACCATACTGAGTGGAACTTCTGAAGCTTTTCACTGATGAATTCCCATCTGACCATTAACAACTGGTTCAAATTTAAAACTGATTTTAATGTCAATGCTGGTACTGTCGTCATTTTCTGGACATATTTGTCAACGTCGCCCACGTACTGTCATAATTTGCGGCGACAAGGTTATCGGTTAGGAGCAATTGTTCAGCCTCGCCGGTAAGATTCGACCTTAAGGTAGTAAATGACCTATTGTCTAATATGAGCGATCTGTACAAATCACGAACCGATACTGTAGGTGATCTGCCGAGAATTGTGTGGTCCTTATTTTTATTATAATTTTGAAATTGCCCGTTTTCATCAAGGTTCATGTTTAGGACGTAATGTTGAACCCTTGAGATCCTCAAGTTCCTTGTTAAGAATGGTCATTGACTTAAGATTTAATGGTTAAACTTGCTCCAGATACGCAGTATCAGCACTGGTTATCGTTTATACGAATGTTTTCCAATACTCATGTAAAATACTTAAAAATTCACTAAAATATCGAACTGTACGTTTAGCTTTACCAGTCCTCTTTGCGTTACTAGTAAGTAGTAAATTCATGACTCGTGTTTGTTTCTTCATTAAATATTCGAAGTGGAACTCATAATCAACGCTCTGACTCATTTTTGCGGTGTTTCGCTAATCAGAACTTTTATTCGGTAAATAGTAGAAAATATACGCTATGCGATGCATGAAACCCATGTAGATTTTTCCACAGATTCGAGTTTGAATTTACCGATTTCACTTGGCTTATAACAATTAACTGTCCGTCAGACCACGGAATCTTAAAAAGTGTCTTTTTCTAACAAAACGCGTCGACCGATAGTTAAATAAGTGTTAGACAAAAATATTATCAATCTGGCTCCAAGGACCAAAATGTCTTGTTGCTTTTCTCTGACCGAGATGTTTTTTGACCTTGCACAAATGTGAAAACGACGTGTAGGGTTCGAATGGTATGCTGTAGGTATCTGTTTATATTCTACATACATTTAATTATAATGCTGTGTTGTGTGTTTATTTGTGCGATTAATTAAATGAAATTTCGTAATTGTTTTGTCGACCAAACACGGTAAGGTAAAACATTTTATTTTGATGTGACGTTAGAGTTCATAAAAGGTGCCAATAACGTTTAATAGTTTGGAAGTGATAGCTCATCGTTTTCTTATAGGGAGCGATTCACAAATTGTTTAGTTGAAAGTACATTTGAGTATATAATTGGTACATTGTGCCCTGAAAGTTTGGGAAAGCGAGCTGAAAAATGTCCGGCTAGGATGATCGACATTCGACACTATTAGATGTACCAAAAATCTATGGAGATAAAATTACAATTGAACGTTTTATCCCGTTTATAGACTCTTCAGTCTTCATATATATGTATTCGTATAATTGAAATTCAATTGGTATTCCACAAACAAAGTTGATTTGGCTCTGTTAAGTACTTTTTTTAACCAGAACACCATATAATAAGTGTCCTACGTTCTATGTATACAATATACATAACATACTTATATATGTATCATATAAAAAAGAAAATCAAGAACCATATTTTCAAACTCAATTTTATTTTTATTTTATTCAACTCACATCTATATATACCTATTAATATATACAAATGTTTCATACATCGTAACAAAGCACAATACTTATATATAACTATATATATATATTCAACACAGTATACATATTTAAGAAAAATGTGAGTGCTTTTGGGTATATATATATATGTTATATATACGAGTACACTCCTCTAACTTCTAACAGAAGAAAAAGCGAAATCAATTGATAAGAAGGAGTTTTGTTCACTTTAATAATATTTATTATTTCCGCTATATGTGTAGCTTGTAGCATAATATTTCTTCTGCTTTGTGTGTTAAAACGGGTATCCGGATTGAAAAACATTTTCTCTTGTACATGCGAAATACAGTTTTGGAATTTTGAAGAATATTTCAATTATTATGGGAGTATGGGAGTAAATGACCTTCGATTTTATTTACCAAATTGAAGTTTAAAACAGAATTTCAATTTATAACATTTTCACCTCTATTCATACATTTTGAAAATGAAAGATGTCCTTATTAGAACCTTTAACTTTTTTGTTTTAGCTCTCCGTTGTCCCTACACATAAATAGGACCAGGATTTCTTTGGATCCACCTATATATATATCGACACTAGATGGCCAAATGGCATTTTTATTGAAACCATAACTTATTCGAAAACCATAACTTATTTGAAAAAGCTTTCGTTTATTTTCCGCTCAAAAGTCATAAAGGAACAAATGTGCGAGACCAGGAACAGAAACGCGTCCCACCGATTGACAATATGTTTGTTGTCTGCCAACGTTATGTTAGTTGAAGTTTTATTCCATCAAGTGAATGGTTGCACTGCTAACCTCCATTTCGGCCAATCTCTTTATCTTTCCCAGATGACAGATCACCTTAGCTAACGGACCACGGTTTCGTTTAGTTTGTTAGTGCGCTGCAGAGCAATTCGTTCACCCAATGAATACTTACAAGCATCAATGAGATTTTTGCCGTACAAGCGGGTATTATCTTTTGCATACTTTAGAACTCTCAAAAATCGACTCGTAAAAGATCCGTACTTCGACAAAGTATCGAAAGTGTAAATTTCCATAAGAAACCGATGAGCTGACAAAGAAAGAAGTCGATTCAGTTAATTAAAAAAATCGTAATTAACGACACGTATTTCAAGTATGGATTAACAACTATGCACGCCTGGATAAAATTCCTAGAATGTGTGTTTCCTATTGCATATAAAAGCTTAATTTGCATGCACCTACCGTTCGCTCAGCCACTAGTAGATATTGAAAAGCGAAAAACGGACATTCATGACCGACTTTATAAAGCGTAGGGCATACGAGTAGAAAAAGTTGTTCAGGGTAAAGGCAGTTCGAATTCTGGAAATGTGGCCTTTTAAGGACCATAACTTTATAAAAATTCAATGAAAACTAACTGACATATCGCAGTTCTAGCTGAAGCTAGAACTGCGATATTAGCCAAGAATTCGGCTTTTTCAACGTTCAAAAGATTATCGTCTGAAGCAAATTTTGTTTCAGCGCGCAATTCTTGCAAGTCAGTGATTGAGCGTGAAAAGCATAAATTCGATGTTAAGATCCAAAATAGAATTTCGTCTAGTGATAAAGGAAGCAGAGAATTTTGGTCAATTGTTAGGACTGTCAACTCTAATTTTACCAAATCTAATATTCCACCTCTAATTGATAACAATGGTGTCCCTCTTGTTGACCCTAAAGAAAAGGCTAATTTGCTTGGAGCTATGTATGCCAATAATTCCAATATAGATGATAGAAGTTGTATACCCCCAAGTATCCCAAATGTAGAAACACTTTTAAGAAATATACAGTTCAGGGATAGAAATATATTGCCTATACTTCTTAGCCTCAATATTCATAAATCTGCGGGGCCAGATGGAGTTCCTCCAATAGTTTTAAACCGTTGTGCAGCCGCACTAGTAAACCCATTACGACATCTTTACAGTATGTCTTTGTATTCAGGGATTTTCCCAGATACCTGGAAGTTAGCAACTGTTACCCCGATTTCAAAAAAGGGTGGATCAAAGTCAGATCCAACGAATTATCGTCCGATATCAGTTACCTCTGTCCTTGCAAAAGT
>JANTEX010283805.1:0-11398 GCA_024741295.1 Macrocera vittata | reverse complement strand
GAATTCTGAAGAATTCCCAAAGAATTCTGAGGAATTCAGAGGAATTATCGAGTAATTCCGAGGAATTATCAAGGAATTTTGAGGAATTGCCGAGGAATTCTGAGGAATTCCCAAGGAATTCTCGAGGAACTCTCGAGGAATTTGAGGAATTCTCGAGGAATTCTCGATGAATTCTGAGGAATTCCCGAGGAATTTTCGAGGAATTCTGAGGAATTCCGAGGAATTCCGAGAAATTCCCAAGAAATTCTGAGGAATTCACGAGGAATTCTTTTTGTCGAAAAAATTTTTGGGAAAGATTTTTGTCGACTGGTTACCCCTCGCTAAGGCGTCAACAAGGCTTTAGAATGTAGAGAGATGAAAATCGTGGCGATATCACTACAGATATCAGGTTACACACGCGGTACCGGCGACCGCCTTTCCGATTCCAGTTATGTTAATGATTGTTTTCTGCTTTGGCAGACCAAGAATTTGGCAGCATTTGTTGTAATAAAGGTAGCCTGTGAGCCAGGATCGATCAGTGCTCTCATTAACTCAGTCTGGACAAAATTGTTTTTCACGTTGATTATGGCAGTAGCCAGCAGTATTATGTTTTTTTGGCACTTGAAACAGAAATATTTGCTGCGGTACCGCTTCTTACGTGGGAGCCTCAGGCAGTTTAAGCACAGACCCAACTGATCAATGCGTTTTTTTCCATTCAGTTGTCGTCATGGCCATTACATTTTCACATCGCCACAAAGCGTGACGTCCTGTGCAAACGAGACAAGTAATCGTTGGATGGGAGTCGGTAATTGTAACAAACGAGCATTTTCCTGTCTCATTGGCCGATTGCCTTTGTGAATCACGATTTGTTGATTCCAGGCACTCGTTGAGTTCAGGTAGTGCTGCCAAGTCCCTTGGGTTTTGTAAAGTTTGTTCAAACATTCGAATGCCTTCCGCGTCGAGTTTTTTTAACGCCATGCAAACTATGATTGAGCTCCAGTGTTCCGTCATGCAGCCCATGTTTTTAAGTGCTTCAAATCATTCCTTTAATGTGTCGTGAATAGGTATGATGCCCGCCGATGACCTGTGCTCTGGTCGTTTAATGTCTATTGTTGTGGTAACATTGGCCATTTTCATGACCCTTAGATTATCATGTCTTGCCCGGACCAAACCTAGAGCAACATCATAGTTTCGGTCGCTGAGTTGCAGATGGCTTACACCCTCCAAATATCACAATAAGTATTGAAAATGTGGTGACGTTGATGCGAGTGAAAATAAGTCACAGGGCAACTGTGACTTATTCTCACGAAAATTTAGTGACGATAATGCACGTGAGATTAAGTCTCACCTGGGCTGTGACTTATTGTCACAAAAAAAAATTGGTGACGATAATGCACAGTAACACTGTGTCACATTCTCACGGAAAATTTGGAAACGATGATGCACGTGAGAATAAGTTACACCTGCCCTGTGACTTATTCTCACGATAAATTTGGTGTTGATAATGCACGTTAGAGTAAGTCACAGGACAACTGTGACTTATTCTCACGAAAAATTTGGTGACGATAATGCACGTGATAATAAGTCACAGTGCCGTCCCTATACTACTACGCAATTTCGCAAATTTTCGACAAAATGACGAGAACTGCCGTCTCTTATTTCTACAGATGACTTTGTCGAGGCATCTTTTTGCAACATCTTATAAGTACAACGTGACAATAAATATTCTCAAACATTATATGATCTTTAAGATCATCAAAAATACAGACACACAACAGAAAACAATAGGCAACAACGTATCAAAAACAACGCAAGCACTAGCAAAACCAAAAAAAAAACATACCATCAAAGCGAAAAACTATGTACAACATCAGTAGAGCATAACACACATCTATATACATCGAACAACAAAACGGTAAAACACAAGTCGTCTAAACAATGTACTCACCTTGACAATTTCCAGAACCTGCTGATGCAGCTTATGCACTTCAGCATTCGAAGTATCCATTTCAGCCAAATCTTTTTCCATCGCTCGCAATGTGTCCAACGAAATCGTATCCAAATTATGCAACGTTGCTTTGGTTTCGTTCAAATTTTTCAGCACATCCACATTGCTTACGTCCACAAATCGTTTCGACAAACAATCAATGCGCCGTCGAATGTCCTCCAAATAAATCGACTCACATGAATCACCGTACTCATCGTACAATTCATTGCATTGGTGCAGCAATTTTTCCACATCAATTGCCGACAACTCTAGTTCATCTTCATTGTTGTTGGCGATAACTGATCGCGACGAATCACAATTATTATCGTTGGCATCGAGCCACTTTTCCACACGATTCAATGTGTCCGTTAGTCCATTGGACAATTTCAGCAGTTTCTCCAGAGCATTTTTGGATTGTGTAACGTGTTCACCGAGTGCATTGTACAAATGTTTTAACGCATCAATGCTGAGTCCGAGTTTTTTCGGATTTTTCGTCGTGCGATCTTCGCATACTTTACGTCCAGTTTTGATGACATTTTCGATTTCCGATTTGATTTCGGACAACGTTCGGTACATTTTCTAGACGGGCCGAAATAGATGAGATATTAGAAAAAAAACCAAAAAACAAAAACAAGCACAGCAAGCTAGTGAGTATACTAATTAAACTTACCAAACAATGCTCGAACTGATCTTGTACGTTTGACGGCCCGGCCGATTGAACATCTAGAATGCATGAGCTTCGTTCGACATTTCGTAGTTCACCAAGTGCACGATTTAGACGACTCTCGAAACTGGCTTGAACCGATGTGAATTGATTGAGTTTCTCTTGGCAAGCAATGAATCGATTCTCGAGCAAAAGCACCTGATCGTTAAGTCGATTGGCCGCTTCTTGTTTGCCTTTTTGTTGATACTGTTCCACTTCAATTTTCATCTCTTTCAGCAAGTCCTCATTCGTTTGAAACTCTTCAATCAATCGCTGTGAATGCAAAACAAAAGAAATAGTTTGTAGAATGTGTTTTTGTTTTTCTGTTAAAAAGAAACACGAAATTGTATTAATTTTTCATTGAAAGCAATCCATTTACAATCATAACACAGCTAGAAAAAAAACAAACATGCTATAAATGTTTACCTGAAAGTCATGCGGTAAATCTTCCATTGTCGTGTCATTGTCAATATATTCTTTAAGCAAATCATCGACACGATTGATCCAATCTTGCAAAGCAGAAACGCGACTTTCAGAGGTTTGAGCCTCTGAAACCGCCTCGGAAAGCATACGTTCACGTTGTTTAGCCTATAAAATAGTGTTAACGGTTGAAAATGCATGCACAAGCCACATATTTGCACGCACGCATACATGCACGACATATTAGATAAGTTAATGTATATATATAGATCGTGTGTGCGCACAGACATAAGAGAAAAACGTGCCGAGTGCATATTAGGCATAGAAGAAGTATTATTTAGTACAATGTGTGCCTGAACAGACGCAGTAGTATTTGTTCACAAATCTGAAAATTGTAGAAGGAAGGACTGTCTAAATAGTCCTTACAATGGAACGTACAACGAACTATTCGAGCGGTACAATAGAGGCTTCTGATGGTAACCCAGTAAATAATAGCGCAAAAACGATACACTTATAAAAATCGCTAGACTACGATTAGGACATGATTAGTTTGAGTGGTTCCTCTCCCTCTCCTTGGGTTTTGTTGGATTTTTTAAATCGAAAAGCTGATGTAATTGATGTAATTTTCGGAAATAGTTAAAAAGTGTCATTAAAATCTGGTTATCCCTTTGAAGTCATAAAGCCTTACTGAAATCTTGAAATTTCATAATCTCTAAATTTCATTGAAATCATTAAATTTTATTCAAAGCATGAAATCGAAATGAAATCTTGAATTCCCATTGTAACCATCGAATTGAAATCTCGAAATTCCGTTGAAATCTTGAAGTTTCATTGAAATTTTAAAAATGTCAAATTTCATTGAAATCATGAAATGTTATTAAAACCCGATTTCAGTTTTGAAATTTCATTGAAATTCCAATTTAATGAAATCCTATTGAAAATTTATTTAAATCGTTTTCAAATTTTAAATCTTTCGAGCTGGATTTTTCCAAGTGATTCTTTGCCGTGGGTTTCAATTAAATCGTGAAATCTTATAGAAATCATGAAATCTTATTTAAATTCAATTGGAATCTTGAAATCCATTTAAAGTTGATTCAAATCTTAAAAAAATTTGGAACACGATTCTTTCGAGTGAATTCTTGGTTTTGAAGGAGTTTATAATTTCAAAATTGATTTGATATAGTTTCATTAAAATCTTGACAAAATCATGAAATCTGATTGAAATCTTCAAATTTCATTGAAATCTTTAAATTAAACCATGAAATGTTATTTCAATCACATTTAAATCTTTAATTTCCAGTGAATTCTTGAAATCCAAATTTAATCTTGAAAATTTTGCGTCACAGTTTCTTTTTTAGGGAATTTTTGGTTTTGATGGATGTAGTCTTAGGACACCATTGAAATCTCAAAATCTTGAAGTTTCATTGAAATCCTCTTTTTTTTTAATCTCATTGAAATGATAAAATGTTATTGAAACCCAATTGCAATATTGGAATTTCATTGAAATCCCATTTTGTTCTTGACATCTTATTAAAAATTGACAAAAATCGTTGTTGAAATCTTTCGAGCACGATTTTTTACCGAGTTACTGACTCGAAACCTTGAAATCTTATTCAATCATGAAATCTTGAAACGTCAATGAAGTCTCTAAAACTCACTGAAATCGTGAACCTACAGAAATTTTAAAATCTCATTGAAATCATGAAATCTTATTTAAATCCCATTGAAATCCTAAAAGCCATAAAAGATTTCTTAAAATTTTTGGCACACGATTTTTCGGGTGAATTCTTGGTTTTATTGGAGTTTTTATTTCAAAAATTGATTTGATATAATTTTATAAAAATCTTGACATCTGAATAAAATCATGTAATCTCGTTGAAATCTTAAAATTTCACTGAAATCTCAAAATTTCATTGAAATATTTAAATTTCATTAAAGTCATGAAATTTATAGATTTCAATGCGATTTAAGCATTGAAATCTTTAAATTCCCATTGAAATCTTTAAATCCCCTTTAAATCTTGAAAGTTTTGCGTCACAGTTTTGAGTGAATTTATGGTTTGATGTAATACTGGAATCTTGGGACATTATGTAAAATTCTCACTAAAATCTTAATTTTTTAAATCTCATTTAAATAACGAAATGTTATTGCAACCTGATTGCAATTTTGTAATTTCATTAAGATCTAAATTTAATCTTAAAATTCTATTAAAAAATTGATTCAAATCGTTATGAAATTATGAAATCTTTCGGCCCCGATTTTTCTATGTGAGTACTTGCCTTGAGTTTTGATGGAGTTTCAAATTTCTAAAGCTGATTTGATGTTGTCATCTAAATTTAAGACCTTGAAATTTCATTGAAATCATGGAATCTTAAAATGTCTAAATTTCATTGAAATTCCATTCAGATCTTAAAATTTCATTGAAATCGTGAAATCTTGTAGAACCTTTGTAATCACATTGAAATCATGAAATCTTATTTAAATCGCATTGAAATCTTCAAATTTTTGTTGAAATCTTGAAATCCCATTTTAATATTGAAATTTTTGGATCACAGTTTAATTTTCGAGTGAATTTTTGGGACACCGAAAAATCTGTAAATTCTCTTGAAATCATGAAATTTGAAACCATAGAATTTTTAAATCTCATTGAAATCATGAAATTTTACCGAAACCCGATTGAAATCTTGAAATTTCAATGAAATCCAATTTTAGTCTCGAAATCCTAGCGTGAATCCTAAAAATTCCAGCACAATTTTTTCGGAAAGACCCATTCCTTGGATATTGATGGATTTTTTAAAAAAGCTGATTTGATGTAATCACTTTTCAAGAATCTCATTAAAATTATGAAATTTCATTAAAATCCTATTCAAATCTTGAAATTTCATTGAAATCTCATTCAAATCTTGAAATTTTATTGAAATCTTGAATCCCACTTCAATCTTGAAATGTTATGGCAAATTCATTGAAATCTGAGGGAACACGATTGAATTTTGTAAAAATCGATCAAAATTCATAGTAATTACTCGAAAAATTCAAAAACTGATTGCACATTCAATTGAACACCGAAACAGTGTTCATTCGCCCGTTTATAACCGAACACTGTACGGAAACTTAGCGTAGCACTCAGTCAGCCTCAGCATCGATAGTAAACCATTACTGGCAGGTTATCAATTAATGAGTACCGTAGCTACGTCGCGCATTGGTTCGATAATTAAAAAATGTTAACATAGCAAAAATTCGGTTACCTGATGCTGAAGCAAATGCCATCGTTCGGTTATCTGATCAACTTCCGCTCGAATCGAGTCCGCCATAAAGTCATGACTGATTAACTCTGCACCGATTTCCTGTAATTTTTCCAACCGTTCATCGGAGTGATTACGAATACTATTCTCCAAATCCTAAAAACAAAACAAAAAAACCAATTAAAGAACTGCCCAATAATAATCGCTTCGCCAACACCTACATCCAATTCTTCATAAATTTCCTCAGCGTCAGCCGCGTTCTCCGGACTCTTTCGCAAACATTTCTCCAACTTGTCCAAGTAGCCCGTTTCCGACACAACAAACGTCTTAAACTCACCCAACTGACTAGAAATGTGCTCCAACAGAGCCGTTCGATTGTACACCAATGCCGTCACCTGATTCCAGTACGCATTCAGCTTCGTAAACTGTTTCGCCAAATACGAATAGTTTTTCTCGGTTTTCTGCTGCATTAGCTCGTCAATTTGCAGCAGCATTTCGCCACCCTGCTCATTCAGCTCACGAAACGCAACCGTTCGCTGTTCACACGTTTCCTTGAGCGACTGAAATTTCGTCTTAATTTGAAACAATTCATTCGAATTGACAATTTCCGAATTGACAATTGTCGGCGTATTCATTTTCAAATCGTTCAGCCACAATTGTGTCTGATCGACACGCTGCAAAATCTCTTCGGTTCGCGTTATTATCTGATGCAATTTCTTCGAATTCGTCTGATACAAATCGATAATTTTCGTGTACATATTGTTTATGTTCTTGATGCGCTCTATCAAATAGTCCTTGTGCTCGTCTTCACCGTCTTTCTGGATAATTTCACAGAAATTCTTCACACTGATAATGTCAATTTCGATTTTCTTAATTTCCGTTGCGTATTTTTCGTATTTTTCCGCGACCCGCGTCAACGTTTTAATTTCACCCAATATAAAGACATCTTCGCGCAACTCAAGTTCGATATTTTTCAAGCACTGTACAATCGTTTCGTATTCGTCCGTAAAATGATTCAGATTCTCAATGGCTGTTGTCTGTTTGATGATTCGTTCGCTAAGTAAATTCGGTAGTTTCGCCCAAACGTCCATCAAATCTTCGTTGGCCGACGACTGACTAATGCGATCCGACACATAATCGTGTGCCTCTTTCAGTTCGTTGTATTGCCGTTGTAATGCGCTCAGACGCTCTAGATTCTCGTTCATTGCCTGCATATTCGTTATGACCACATACGCCTCTTCAGTTTCGCAAATGAAATCCTCAAGGCGACGCAATATTTCGCTTACGTTTGCCGTCTCTTCGGCCGTTACACTAGGATCGGCATCGTTTTTCTCTTCGATAATTCGGCTAAGTGCCTGTTTCATGTCTGTCCAACTTTCGGCAAATTGATCAAAATCTTGTTTCCATTCTCGTAGATCATCAGACACATCCGACTGCCATACGGTCTGCGACTCTGCGATGTCCGGGCTCAGCGATCGCATGAAACTCAGTCGACTCTCTAGATCGGCTTGCGATGCAGAATTCGAATGCTGTTTGTACCAATCCCGGCAATCGGCCAAAACCAACTTGAATCCCGTTAAACTTTTGTAGAATTTCTCGCGGGCAACATCGCAACGATGTTTCGTCTGTAGTTCGTCGATGCGATGCACCAACTCATCACATTTGGCCGTGATGATCGATACACGTTGCTCTTCTGTGGCCAAATCGGCATCAGGCTGTGATCGACACTCACCAAGCAGCGTACGCAAATCGGTCAGATCTCGTGTCTTTGCCGGCAAATCGTCGTTAAGCTGTTGCAGTATGGCCGATTGTTGCTTAAGCGTTGCCGTCGACACACGCTCTAGATTCTCTTCGCATTCTCGCACAAACTCAAGCATTTGCTCGATTTTCAATTCAAGATTTTTCACACAATCCGCCTTCTGGAGTTTACGTTTTTTGTTCGATTGCGGCTGTGTCGATTCAGCGTCACTGCTTTCGTCCGGCTCCAATTCGTTACGCAGGATTTTCGCTTGAAAATCGTACCAAGAATCGGGTCGTTCCAGTTGTTTGTCGCGCGTCGATTTCGGAAATTTAAAGCCCATCGCTTCGATTCTCGATTGTTGCACATCGAGAATAAGTTTAAGGGCTTCATAGCGATCTTGAAGATTTTCGACATTTTGCAAAAGTGTTTGTGATCCCTGACCCAGACTTTGTGCGGTTTCTTCAAGTGCCACCAAATGTGCAGCTAAAATGTCCAGATCATGAGCACAGTATCGTAGATCATTCATACGTTTCATAACGCTACCGATTTCGGTCACCTCTTTCACTTCCATTGTTTTCAGATCACGTTCACGAGCGTCCATCCAACGGCAAACAATCGCATAGCGATCCGTTAACTGTTTCCACTTGAAAGCGGCCTCCTGCAAAACGGTCCACCGAGTTTTCGTCCACTTCACGACATGTGACCAACGTTCACCGAGCGCCGCCAATTTATCCTCTAATTCGCTAAACAGATCATCGTTGACGATCACCACCAAATTGCTCAGAGCGTCAACCAACGACTTTTGATCGTCAAGCGATTTTTCCAACTCTTTGTGTTCGCCAATTTGACGCTTAATATCCTTTGGGCTTGGACCAATGGCCGTCATACGTGAGATGTGATCTTCGGTATTGGTCAGCAACAGTCGTAGCTCTTCGATTTTTTCCAATTGCACTTTGGCCAATGTCGAATGGATTCGTGCCTGGACGTGTAAGGCACGCTTTCGTAACGTTTCCCATCGTTCGTTCAACAGAAACATTTGATGCTTTATCTCGTTCTGATCCTCAACCGTAAGACCTGATGTATGATGTGATTCGGTCATCAAACGGGCACCTTCTTCGAGAGCGCCACCAACGTACTGCTGGTACTCGGACAATTTTATCATAAACTCTTCGTGATCTTGAAATTGTTGTTTGGCATCGGTGAGCCCAGTGACTTCTTGAATGTCGTTCGATAGCACTTCTTCGGCCTCAAGCAACAGTGTCAACACACATTCAATGGCATTTTGATAGCCACCAATTTCTACGGACGCATTGGTGGCCGTCGAAACTGGACGCGATGACGATTCAATGTAAAATGAATTAGTCGGCGGCGGCGGTTGACTATCGGTTTTTGTTGGCTCCGCCGATTGATCGTTTGCAATTTCCATCGCAACAGCAACGTCTGCGGCGGCTTCTTTTTTTATTGTAAATGTGGCACTTCGTTGTAGGCCGGGTGATGATACGGCATCGCTGTTGCTGCTGCTGCTGTCGCCGGAATTTTGACGAGCCAATGGAATTTCATCTAAATCCGTTATGTTACCGACATGGAATGTGGTGGATTGGTGTTGTTGGAATGGTGAATGGAATGTTTCGGTAATGGCAGTTTGTTCGACATTTTCTGAGACGCTACCAGTTTGTTGTTGGTCTGCCATTTCTTTTTCGTCCAGCAATTGAATTTCTTCGTTGCTGCCGTAGTGTTGGACCAAATCCTGAATGCTGCCCTGTTCACATTTTCTCGTTTCTATGGCATGATACAGGCACATGACGTACATCAGAATTGACTTTTTGTCTGGACGATTTGTGTTGACGTCTTCCGGATCGAGCAGCTGATCGATTTGGAAGTGACGCAGAGCCAGATCGAAGGCCATGCGTAATCTAAAATGAATTGCAGAATAAGTTGTAAGCATGGAAAGAAATAGTTGGTGGTCGGGAGATGTGCTTCTAACGAGGGGGTTACTACTTGAGGAATGCCTGGGATAACTCCCGAGGAATTCTCAGGAATTCCCAAAAATTTTGAGAAATTCCCGAGGAATTCCGAGGAATTTTCGAGGAATTCTAAGAACTTCTTGAGGAATTCTGGGGAATTCTGAGAAATTCTCGAGGATTCCTCGAGGAATTCCGAGGAATTTTGAGGAATTCCTCGCAATTCCTCAGAATTCAGAGGAATTCTCCAGGGATTCTCGAGCAATTCTCGAGGAATTCCCGAGAAATTCCCAGGAATTATGGAGGAATTTCCGTGGAATTCTGAGCAATCCTCGGGGAATTCTCGAGGAATTCCAGAAGAATTCTGAGGAATTCCAGAAGAATTCTGAGGAATTCCAGAAGAATTCTGAGGAATTCTAGAAGAATTCTAAGGAATTCCAGAAGAATTCTGGGGAATTCCAGAAGAATTCTGAGGAATTCCAGAAGAATTCTGAGGAATTCCAGAAGAATTCTGAGGAATTCCAGAAGAATTCTGAGGAATTCAGAGGAATTCTTTTTGTCGAGGAATTCTTTGGGACAGATTTTTGTCGAGTGGTTACTCCTCGGCTTCTAAGCTACGATGCGTTAACGAGGAGTACTTAATCACTAAAAAAAAAGTGTCCCAAAGAATTCTTCAATGAAAAGAATTCCTCGAGAATTCGTTAGGAATTCATCGAAATTACTTGACTTCCGTGAAAATTCCTTTGGAATTCCTCGTCATTATCTCAATTCCTCAAAAAGATACCCGTCGTCTAACACGGTCACTGATCATTTCATATTTTGAAATCGTTATGAAATTTCAAACAACATTGACATCTAAAAAGAACTGAAAACATTTTGAAATCTGATAATGTAATTAAGATTTCAAAACTTAGAAATCCTATTGATGTTTTAAATTTCATAGAAATCTTGAAATGTCCTTGAAATGTTATTGGATTCGTCAACGCTAATTCAAATATAATAAGAATTTCATTAAAATTGCAAATTATATTTCACTTTATGAAATTTTATTGAAACTCAAATATCTTAAAAAAAATACTTGAAATCTAGAAACGAAATCTGAAAATAGTGTTAAAACACGAAAATGTTACTGAAACTTTAAACTAGAAATGTAATTAAGATTTTATTGACGTTTAAAATTTCATAGAAACGTTGACATTGAATTTCAATTTGGCAATGACCTTGAAATTTTAATAAAATTGTCACTTCTAGTTCAAATCTTATTGAAATTTCACTGAAATCACAGAACGGTCAGTTTAGTTTTTGAAACACCTCATTGAAATATTAATGAAATTCTAAAAAAAAACTGAAATCTAGAGACGACCA
>JANTEX010283694.1:0-11400 GCA_024741295.1 Macrocera vittata | reverse complement strand
CTTTGATACATAGAGTTCATTCGTGCCAAGGCTAAACATTTTCTTGAATACCTCTAAGCCTAAGGTCAGAGGACTAGTGTTTGTTTGATTTTCAAAATAATTTATCTAATACTTCAGATAAACATAAAACGAAAATAGCTATACCTATTAAAAACCTATTAAATACCTAATACCTATTTAAACTACAGTTTTTTCAATTGGAACTACATATTTAGTTTTATTTGTATTTTTGTATTTGATATCAAAAGATCCAATTCAATGTCCTACTTTAAGTGTCTCGTTTAAAAATACTTCTTGTAATGCAATGCCAATTACTTCATCTGACCTTTTACAAATCTCCTTTTCTTGGCCTCATCTGACATTTTTTATCTTCAGGCTAACGTTAATATAGCCTGGCTCACTAATCTATTTATACCTTTTGCTTTTATAACTTAAATATCTGTTTTATTCATTTTTAACCACAGAATTTAGTAATATTGGTTGATATTTTTCTCATACATATGCAATTATGCATATACTCAAAAAGACGTGCCAAGCGTATGATTTTTTGAAAATGTTATCAATAATTGCTAATTTTTGCTCTAAACAAGAGAATTTATATGGCCGAATGAGCGACGTAGTCCACATTTTTTAAAAATATTTTATTAGTCACTAGTGCTACACTGCCGCTGAATAAAAAAATATAAAGTTAAATCAAGTAAAGTGAAGATTGAAACAAATGAAATGAAATATTGCCAAATAAAATAAACTGAAATGTAATTAAGTAAATTGAAACCAAATGTGACAAATAAAAGAAAAATAGTTAAAATAAAATACATTCAGGAACAAAAGTCGTTTTTTTTAATATACCTGTCTGAGAGCCACCCTAAGTTTTTGTCCGATAGGGCTCCACAACTTCTGTAAAAACTAGAATCAAATAAGATAATTAGGAAAAAATCGTAGAACAAAAGTCGGTTTTATTTTAAATATAGGTGTTTGAGATCAACTCTAAGTTTGAGGTCTGAAAGGCCTCAAAATTTGGGTTGCGCATTTCTTTAGGTCTCCATTACTTCTGTGTAGAGTGGAATTGTATCAGATTATTAAGAAAATCGTTGAACAGTAGCAGTTTTTTCGCTCGCTCGGGAGTCTTTGAATGTTTCATTGGATATTTTCAAAGCTTTTGACAGAGTTTGGCATAAGGGACAGATTTCGAAACTGAATTCATTCGGCATTGGAAATATATTCGTAAGTTGAGTAGAAAGTTTCTTATCAGATCGTAACATTAGAGTTAAGGTGGATGGGATCTTTTCGGATGTATTTAATATCAATGCTGGAGTGCCACAAGGCTGTGTTATATCTTCAACTCTATTCATTATATATATAGACGATCTTCATAAGTAGACTGAGAATCCGATACTTGGGTACGCGGATGACAGTACTCTTTTGGCCTCATATCAACTTCCCAGGGGAAGTAATAGAAATGAAGTTCAAATAAAACGAGACTCGCTCGTAAACTGAACAAATATGGACTTGGTTCTTATCACACAATGGGGAATATCTAATTTAGTTAAATTTAATAGCACAAAAACATTAGCTTGTAGTGTCGGCATAGCTATTGTTCCCCTCTGATCATTTTGAACCACTCGGAATAAATGTAACAGATGACTTAGTTTGGAGAAACCACATTATTGGTATCACCAAGAAAGCAGCATGCCGTTTAGGATTTCTTCGTCGATCTAAAAAGTATTTCAGCCCAAATTGTCTAGCACTGATTATGAATCATTCATAAGACCGTTGTTGGAATACAATTCTCTTATTTGGGCAGGAGCGCCAACAGTTTCCAAAAGATGCGCCAATAGAAATCAGGCTCGAGCAATTAAAATGAAAAACAATCGCGCATCAACTGACACTCTAGATTCCTTGGATCACCGAATATCAGTGGCTGCGTTATGCCGATTCTACAAATATTTCAATGCACCTTAGAAATAACCCATTACTAATATTGCCTGGACAATCATATCCCCAAATATGAGTTTTGTTTTTTCTCCTTCACAGTTTTTTAGTTTCTCATCAATCCTAATCCTAAAAAATTCTGCCTGATGTGACCCAATAAACTGAAAGTAACCGATCTTGACTGCCGAAGGATACATATTGATCGCCATTTCGCAGTTAGGATTCCAAGTAGGAAGGAATGGGCTGACTTAAACGTTTTATCGGGATCAAGTGGAACGTTAGAGTGCCACACCGAAGGATCTAGACTTGATGGCATAACAGGCGAAAGGGTTTTTATTCCAGGTGCTAATATATCTGGATTGATACCTCTGATAGTCACACTACTGTAATTTAGACGGAAGTTTAGGACCATCAAGGCGTGTTGCGACGTGGTGCAAGAAGAAAGGCTGCGTCCTGACCGTATAGTCATATATAGTGACAGTCAGGCCGCTGTGTGTGCACTGATTTCGTTTACTATTTGTTCCAGGTTAGTTAAGGAGTTTTTCAGGGAAAGGTGAGTTTATATGCTATGAAATATATTATGCAGGCGGTGACAGACAAATATGGTCAACTTTTTTATTGGAGAAACGTATATAACGTCATAAAGCGTCTATGGCGGATCGCTGAAAATATTTTGGAACAAGTAGGCTATCGATGGATTCGAAGGGAAAGTGTGCGCGAAGGGGGTTAAGTTAAAAGCGTCGAGAGAGGAGGGGTAAACCCATAATCGTCGAATGGAGGTTTGAACTTATAGTAACACATCAGTAGGTACGCCACTGATCCCAGGAGAGATTGTTAAGATACCGTTGAGAAAGATTTTGAATTTTATTTACAAGTCGCATCGGTTTGACGGTGACCAATATAGCGTCTCAGTGGCAGTCTTAACATACTAGAAGCTCTTTTTTCTAATCTTATACAATCTTTATGGTTTAAACATAATAACATACACCAACTATACATTTGGTCTAAGGTAATATAGTGATGTCAAAAAACGGATCACAGATTATGCGACTAACACAATTTGGCAAAAACATGACCAAGGCATTTTGTGTAATGCCTCAATGGAGACAACATAGTTTTTTGCCTAAAACCAGTGTTTTTCCGTCTTTAAATAAAAACAGAATTGATTGAGAATTGACAGATTGCCAAGCGTGTTCCATTCGGTTACATATTTTCCTCTCATTAAGTCCATTGTACCAAACTCCAGACTATTTAGGCTCTTGTGTCATCGTCAAACCGATGCATGTTAGGATGGAATCCATCGCATCGGCAACCTACTACCCAACTCCTGAGGTGTATGCAGCTGCCTATACTACCGCCAAAACCAAAAAGGTAATTGGCTAAGATATTGTCTGGTTCGTCGAAGAAAACTTCGTAACCCGACAGGTCTCCGTCGGTGTTTCTAATCTTGAATGTAAATAGTCTGGAAAAGTTGCCAGTTTCTCTGAGATTCAGACTAAATTTCAAAATAAATGGGTGTTTGGGCTTCGGAGTGTCTTTCAGTAGAGTTTAGTTTTAGGAGAACGGTTGAACTAAGAGCGGTTTGCTTAAACTGTAGATCTAGAACATCTACTGAACTTGCAGTTCAGCGGTTGGTGTAGTCCTCATCGTTTGTAGTGGATTCTGAAGAAGTGGGTATAGCGAATTCTTTAGAATCCGGTAGCGAATTGTTAAGATATCGGCAGCAAAGATGTTGGTAGCTTCTTCAGAATTTGGTAACAAGTTCTTTAGAAATTGGTAGCGAATACTTTAGCAGTTCGTAGAGATCTCTTTACAATGTGGTAGTGAATTATTTAGATGTCGGTAGCGAACACTTTAGAGATCGGAAGCAAATTCTTTAGAAATCGGTAGCAAATTCTTGAGAAGTTGGTAGTGAATTCTTCAAAAGTCGGTAGCGAATTTTTTAAAAGCTTGAAAAAATTCGTCATTTTAGCGGCGGCGTGTTGCAACATATTTAGTAGAATCGTTTGCCAAAAAAACTTTATGATGTTCGGTGCGTCATTCAGTAGAATATCGAATGGTTTATCTGTTGATCGAACTGCCGAAAGACAAAAATGGCAAAATGATCTAATTGAAATCCCGCCAATGCCATAAAAAGACTAGAACGCAGGTATATGCGAAAAAGCCAATTCATGTAAATTGCAATTTTCAATACCATGCCCTCAACGCTAAAATGTACCCATGAAACATTCCATATACCACAGAAATGGCAAAGAACTAAAAACAAGTATTTATTATGAGTACTTAGTTTGAAAAACCCTTTAAATTAAAATCCATTGGAAATTCCAGAAGACACAACATTTTTAAACATAGCTTATACAAAGAAGAAATCAATGTATTAACAGTGTTGAACAATATAGCAATTACACTTTTAACTTAACATTTTCTACTAACATATAGTAGAAGGGTCCTAAAATTGCTCCAAAGTGGTAAAACGAGCTAACATTGGGACGCATAAACGCTATGCGCGAAATAGATGGAATAGTCTTTCATTCAACTTAAATAGAATGTGCCTATATGATCATTCATGCTATCCCCATCCCGTCAAAACGTACTATCTTGGGATAAAATTCAGGGACATGGAATAAATTTTTGAAGTGGGATATCTAAGAGCTAAGTAATCTGAGATAGTTTTGAGTTCTGCAGATGAGATGTTTCAAGTGTTTTTGTGGTTGAAATAGAGTCTCAAAAAGATTTCCCGACTGATATATCCCAGGTTTATTTTCAAAAATGGCTTCCTAAGACCTTTAATAGTCTTTATATTCACACACTCGCAATTTGTCACCATTGCCGAGATATTGCCATGCAAAAAAGGGCTATTGAACAAATGGACGGCACTATTTTTTGCGATTATAGTTAACCCGGCGCGCACCAACCACAAAAATGTTTTGTGCTTTATTTATATGTGTTTCGAACAATGATTTTTGCTCAGAAGCTGACAACTTCCAAATCCGGGACCCTATCGAAACAGGTTACTTAACAATTGAAGCCACACCGACCATTCGGATGGAAAAAAGGTGACACTAACTTGTTATTTAACGTTCGACCTATTCAGATAAACCGGACAATTTCGCTCAAAAAAAAATAAGAAGCTGCGTTTATAACGTTTGATATTTTTCTGACAGGCGCTCACAATTCTTATATGCGGCTCACAATCAAAAAACAATATGTGCTTAAAGGGTGTCAGGTGAAATATTTTCGCACAACGTTACGCCATTTTTTTTTATAAATTTAAATATTTGATATTGGATATACTTTCAAGTAACAAGATAAGTCTAATTTGTTGAGCGCATAAGAAGTTTTTCGTCATATTAGTCATTTGTAAAAAATACCAATTTCTTAACTTGTAAGAATTTCCAATGAAGGCGAATTTAAGGAAATATGTTGAACTGGTCACCGAGAATAATTATATTGTGTGTGGACACGTTCAATAAAATTTTAATATAAAAATGTAATATCTACACTGAAAAAAAGGAATGTTTACAATAAACACTTTTTTTCTGCAACTATTGCAAAGTGTTTATTGTCACTATAAATTATAATTCTAATGTAACATACACAGTGTTTACTTTAACAATTTACTGCTGCTCACAAACACTTTATTTGTACGGCAATTGCGATTCTTAGTAACACCAAATAAGTCAATTTGTTGCAGCAAAGCAGTGTTTGTCGTGAACATTCTTTTTTTTTTCTGTGTATACTTGCCAAAAATTGAAAGTTTAATATTTTAATGATTAGGCGTATTTTCAATCAACATGGAAAGCCCAAATGTATGCTATTTGAAACAACTATGTAACAGAAAGCACTTCTATGAAATAATATTTTATTTGTTTATTTATTTCTAACAATTACCATCATCCATTTATATTATTATACAATATTACAATACACAAAAATTAACGATGAAGTTCACTCGCAGTATCGCACACATATACTTATTTATAATTCGTTTGTATTATCGTATATATATAATATTGTATGTTGTGTGAATACTATTATGTTATACTATATAGAATAATCTACGCAAAGCATACAAAAATTGATCGAAAACAAGGCTACATTAAGAAAACACCAAGGCAAAATTACGTCCAAAAGTTGAAAATATTACGTCCTGATGACGGTTAAAAATTACCCACTTTCGATATGACGAAAGATAAGACCGACCATTTTCCCAATATAGCACAATAGTTTATCTGCCTTATATTAAGGCTATTTTTGGATAATTTGACCTAATTTGTTACTTGGGTTATGTAATAAATCAAAGAAGTAAAAATATGTCGAAAATAGTGTAAGAGTAACTTTAAAAATAGTAAACAATAGTGAGGAATGGATTTTGAAAATAGTGAGAAAAAAAATAGCATCCATGTGATAATTATGAACAGAATATTTTATATGTTAAATAATAACAATTGAAAATAAAAAATGTGTTATTCTATTTTTTTTTTAAAGCACAAACGCTGAGGTATTGAAATTTTTAATATCGGTATAACGAAAGTTTATCGGTCTATATTAATAATATGTATGTAATAACATCACACACAAGTTGTTTTTAAGTCGATTTTAACCTATATTTTTATAGTGAATTTTTGTTAAAAGCCCACTCGGGTATTTACAAGTTGGGAAGTAGGGGTCGTTGTTATTTAACAATACCTCTGTTTCGTGGTCAAATAAATGGTTATTTAAAAAAAAAAACAAATAAGTACTCACTTTCAAACAATTCGGGTGGCGAACATAGTTTCTCCGACTTTTCCGTTGATTCATTTTCCTGTTTCTCGTCCTCCGTATGAATGGGACTCGACGGACCCGACGAAGCACTTGGCGCCGGACTAGGCGACGAACTAACACCATGCGCCGGCGACACCAAATTAATATCGGCCGCCGAATATTTTTTCACTTGTGCATATTCGACCGGTGGTGGCGCAATTCCATCGTTACCGTCCTCAATCAAATCAATGGACCGTTTTCGTTTCTCTGGTATTTCATCGTGTTTATTTGTGATGGGACTGGTGTTTTTCAGCGAATTATAGTGATCGGAATAGCTGGATTTGATGGGACTTACAATTTGCGGTTTATTGGTTGGAATAGGTGGCGGTGGTTTGGTGGGACTTGTTATGGACGATGATTGTTTTATGTGGCGGGGTTTGATTTCAGGTGGTAAATGTTGTCGGATGGGTGGACTAGGTGGTGAATTCGGTCTCGGCGATGACGAAACATAATCAACCGATTTGGAAGACGGATGATAGCGTATCGATTCCAGTGAAGCCGGTTGCTGTGGTGGTAGGGAATTTTCATTTGGCCCACCACCAACAGACGGATAGAAAACGGCACCGGGAACGGTACGAATAATATCACAACGATTTGGATCACTGTTGAAGCGTGTCGTTCGGGCTTTTGTAAAGTGTGATGTCCAATTTTTTTGTTTTTCAATTAATTCCTTTGAATTGAATTTTCGTTCTGGTTTTTCCGGCTTTTCCGGTTTGTCCGATTTTAATCGGGAAGTGTTATGAATTTTGGTAGGATCTCGTTTTGGCACACCATTAACTATACTATTGCCGATCGGATATTTAGTTCGTTTAGGCGACGGTGTACGCATATTATCTCGATCCGGACTTGAATCGCCGAGATTGTCTTCGCGACTGCTTGAATTTGACATTTTCAAACTGAGCGCAGCCGGTCTCGGTGCACGATTTTCAACGCCGAGCTTTTCAAATAGAGCCCGGGCATTATTGAAACGTGTCGAATGGGATTCGGTACGGACAACGGTTGCAGACGGTGGTTGGCCATCTTTCAACTGATCGGGAGGCATTGGATCCATTTCGGCCGGACGCCTTTGGAAAAGATTCGCAATTTGCGAAACTTTTGGACCAGACGATTGGTTTAGGGTTTTTTCCATCGCTGAGATGATCCTTTATATTTCATACCTGAAAGTGTAAAGAAAAATCCAAATTTATAAAATGCACATATTAAGCAACGAACCAATTTAAAACTATGGTTCAGCGAAAAAAAAACATTCTCTCGTCAAATTGTCTACCACGAAAAATATGTTAAATCAAAATAATAATAATATTTAAAAAAGTGTACTAAACATTTCTTTAGACATTCTTTAAGTCTTCTTAAACAAAAATGCTCGAAAAATGAGTACCTATACTATACACAGAAATGAATTACTTATCCCACTTTTGATTTCAAGATTTCAAAAATCGAAATTGCTTTAAATTGTGATGTCAATAAAATAGTGTACTTAAAGAAATTCTTTTAAATTTATGTCTTAAAGAGCTAAACTGAAGTGGACCATAAGAACGTTTTTTAAAGAATAAGTAAGTGATGTTGAATTATTCTTTATACTTTTAGTGTTGACTGGGAATTTGTCTTTTAACAATTTCAAATTAAATGTTATATTAATAAAACTAAATGCATTGTTTTTTTCTTATATATTAAAATGCGTTCTGCAAATACCAAGATTTCAATGAGACTAATCCAAAGTAGTTTTTACTCGACGAATTATTTGGACATCGATGAGGAATTCTTCAAGGGAATCTTTGAAGATGGACTCAGTAATTTTTGTGGCGATACGCGAAAGTAAATATGACCTGGTTATTTCAGATGTATCTTATTAACTCGATTTGAAACTCAAAAATATTTAAATATTTCATTGAGACCTTAATATTTCGATGAGGATTTAATGATATAATTAAATTTCAATAATAAAAAATCCAAAAAAAAAACAATGATGATCGAGAAGGTAACAACTAAAATAAAGTTGTCGCAAAGAATTCCTCGAACATCCAAAAAAATTCCTCGGAATTCCTTAAGAAATACTGTTGTGTTAAAGAGCGATAAAATCTGTGTTAAAAGGCGTTTAAACGGCTTATAGTAGTTATAGTTTGTATACCAATTTCCGCATTGTGATTTTTGTATTAAATTAAAAAAAAAATTATATCAAGATTTTTTAATATTTTCAGCAAGTACCGAAACAAAATTTTTAATAATTTCACATGATTCCTAAACGAGGGGGTGACTTCTCGGGGAATTCTTGGGACAACGACGAGGAATTCCCGAGGAATTCTCAAGGAATTCCCAAGGAATTTCTAGGAATTCCCAAGGAATTTCTAGGAATTCCCAAGGAATTTCGAGGACATCTTTTAATTGAGAAATTCTTGGGGACACATTTTGTTTTAGTGGTTACCCCTCATCTCTAAATATATATTAAATGTATCGAAAATGATTTATTTTTACACACCATGTAAACTATGTATAGCCAGCTCAGGAGAACGTGGTTCCTGTAAAATTGTACGGGGCGTTAAAAAATGGCCCTGAAATTTTTTGACATACAGAGTGTCGTGAGTGGGATTTTGGGGAGTTTATGCAAAAAATCACCTTGTGCAGAAAAAACTCTTATCGCTAAAAAAAACATTTTTTATAGGTCATCGGCGCACAACTAGATCAAGTCCTACTCACAGGAGAGCCCACAAACCGTGTAGATATGGGACACTCTGGAAAATGTGTGTAAAACTTTAGAGGGCTGTAACTTTTAATCTATGGTGGTGGTGGGGTAGGATCAATGTTATATATTGTGTTTGAAGGGCAGTAGGACCCCAATAAATTTTGGTATACAGGGTGCTTCAATTACAGAGGAATCCAGATTTCAAAATCGCAACTTTGAAAATGCATTGCCGGTAAACGGTTCAGAGTTCAATGGGGAAGGAGAGACTTTTTTTATTGAAGATAATATAGGGGTTATTCATTTAGAGTGGCTATTCTATTTCTTGGCGGCCATTCTATGCAGGTGCATGTGTTTTTCGTTGACGAAGGAGGGCAGATAGGTACCAAAGTGTGTATGAGAAGTCATGATTATTTTTTATTTTAAAAATATCGGTCATGTCGGGGATATTCTCAAGTGACCCCCGTTGAACAAAAAGTGATAAAGTTTTAGTTATTTTTTTTATTTTTTAATAATTTAGAGAGCCGGTATGTGGGCGTGTCGTATATTTAATGTTTTAATTTTTAAGGCCAATTTAAAAAAAAAAAAAAGTATTCCAATGGGGTATTATGCGATTTTTTTTTTGGAATATTATCTGTGATGCTTTTTAGGTGGATACAATGTATGGAAGAAAGTATATTTTTCAATATAGGCCGGAGGAATATTTTTTGAAATTCGGGATATCTCAGGGACCTGGCTTGCAAATCGACATGGGGATGACAGTTGATTGGCAGTTGAGTAGGCCAGAGTAGGACTAAATTTCATGCTGTAGAATTAATAAATGATCGACTCGAAATGTAACATTTTTCAAAAAATGTCCTAACGGGATATTTTTGGGATATTTTTTAGCACCGAATTCCATGCCGGCTAGGTGGTCAGTGTGTTCGGACGAAATGACCGGCCCATCAAATGAGGTTGAGCATGGGTGGAACATTTTGAGATATTCCGGCATTCGTTTAAGACTTTTTTAAATTTATATTTGGATTTGGAAACCTTGCCGCCTGTTGGCTGAAAACCCACAGCGATGATCGCACAAGCAAAAGAAAAACACCATTCGATAGGTGAAAGGCCACATATGGGAGTAAATCAACTACGTTTTTCGATATTTCAACGGAAAATGTGTTTTGTTATCTCGAATAATGGCACCTGTTTCGATCCTACAAACGGTTGTAGGGCAGCTAAAATCAAATAGCATTCACTCGTTCAGTTTCTGGAACCATTTCCAGTTCTGACACCGGTACCGTATAGTGTTACGTAACCATACTTAAGAGAGAAAAAACAAAGTTGTTAAGTGTTGTCTTGATGATGCAGGATACAATTAGAGAAGCCATTTCGAAAAGCCAGACTAATATCTTTTATTTGAGCAGCACTATTTAAATGTATGCCATGTAATTTTCAAAAAAAAAACCCTTATATGAGCATTGATTATTTGTTTGGTGTTTAAAATGAACTTTCTTTAGTTCTGTAATTTTTTTCTAACCCAATTATTTCTGTGTGTTCCATACAAATTTTAAACTTCTCCTTTTTTAAATGAGCGAAACAAATAAAATAATTTTGAAGCAAAATATCTGTCTTCTTCATATCCAATAATTTTTATTCAAAATTTGTTTTCTGGTACATTTTATTTCAATTTTAGTAATTGAACATCGCATTAATTTTTTGGTTATGCTACCAAACACCAGGCGCAACTTTCGCCCTATAGGACAAAACGGGATAGAAAATGACTCGAAAACATATTTGCTTTTGTGTGTCTTGTTGTTGCTATTTGTTTTAGGTTCATTATGATCCCTAGAGCAGATAATAACGCAAAATGGGTAAATGCATTAAAAGTTTCTTTTCTTTTACGAAAACTAGTGTAATAGCCTGATGAAGCCACCAAATGGCGAAATATAGCTTGTTCTAAAAGCAAAAGTGTTTTAATTTAAAAAGCCAACCGAGAACAATGTTCC
>JANTEX010283583.1:0-11401 GCA_024741295.1 Macrocera vittata | reverse complement strand
TCTTTTTTTTTTCGTGTTGTTTATTCGGTCTGTCATTTCGTATAAGTTTATATAGAAATGTATTAAATAATATATTATTTATTTTATATTCAAAATCAACATCCTACAAATTTTAGTTTTCAATGTAACTATGTATATAAATATATATACCACCGTTATCGGTGACTGGCACAAAACTTTTGTCTCTATACATAGAAACATATATATTGAATGTCTAAAATATATACATAATATATATAACATATAAATATATAACATAATATAACTAAGTTAATAATATCTATTTATACTCGATATATTCTATAATAAACCAGTGAAGTTTATAATATTTTTGTACAACCGCTTAGATAAAAAGCTGGTTCAAAAATGGTTCATAATATATTGATTTGCTAGCACATGTTGGGTTGCAACAATGTACTCACTTAGCGCTACAATGTCATCTCTTCCTCACAATATTTAAATCGTATTTCTATCTAAGCTAACCTTTAGCACCAATATGAGATAGAATTATGATTTAAATGTTGTGAGAAATATGTCATTGCAGCGCTAAATGAGTCAATTATTAAGCATTTTTTAAATAATTGACTCATTTAGCGCTGCATTGACATCTCTTTCTCACAACATTTAAATCGTATTTCTCTCTTATATTGGTGCTAAGGGACAGCTTGGATAAAAATACGATTTCAATGCTGTAACAAAGCGATGCCATTGCAGCGCTAAATGAGTCAATTTTGAAAAACTATTTTTGGCACGTATGTATCTCTGTCTCTCTATCTGTTAGTGAGGTAGTGTTTCCAAGATCCTGCATCAAATCGAGATAACTATCCATTCATTATATATGTAGAAAATGCATAGTGGTCTTGATTTGATGCAGGATCTTAAAAACAGAACCTCACAAGCAGATAGAGAGGGGGTCTAGAAGATGCAGCTTTTTTATCTGAGCTAACCTACTGCATCAAATAGATAGAAATATGATTTCAATGTTGTAAGAAAGAGAACCATTGCAGCGCTAAATGTGTCAATTACCACATACGAAATCAAATACAATTTCAATGTCACATTTTTAATGAAACGGTTGTACACTACATAATCGAGCAACGAGAACAGTGAGTATACCATATACCTATGAATGAAATTGTCTATTTGCATTGTGAGTACAGAACTTGCCGTGTATACTACACTAGTTTGTGTGGTTTTTCATTGCCATTGACGTATCTATAACTTATATATTATGGCAGAAGATTTTCTGAAAGGATTTTTTTTCGCCAATGTTTCCCACAAAACATGATTTGTCGGTGCAGACACAAGCATATATGCACTGAAGATTTATATAGAAGTAATGCAGAATTTTGAGTACGAATAGTATCAGTGTCTCAATGCTATACACGAATGGATGAAGAAAAAACACCAACAGTACTTGTATGGAATGTTTATAGTGTTGTTGCTTATTCAATTTTCACTACAGAGGAGGTTATTAGGCCATGCTATTAAATGGGACAAAAACGGTACTGATATGTATTGCGAGCCAGTATTTTTTGCAGGCATCTCCTGTTTATGTTTTGAAAATAAGTGCCTAAACTTATAAACACGACTTTAAAAATGTACCTTCATATATATACCATTCAGAAAATTGAGCCACCAACCCACAACGTAGTTCTGCTCCGAGTGGGGCGGCAAAAGAAGCTCTGCCAAAAAATGTCAAAAGGCTCAGTTAATTTTGAACAAGATTGTACAGAATGAGGCGACTTGTAAGATAGAAGAACGCGACGAAGCAGATAAGAAAAGTACGAGGTAGTGAGCGATGACTCTAACGCGCGAATAGCTTCTAGACCGAAGCCGGAAGCAGTTAAATGTGGATAACTCGCCAAGTCAACACCCTAGTACACAGACAAGCATCAAGAAAGCTGAGAAAACATTGATCTATAAACCTTCCACGCAAATACAACGTTCGATGAGTGAATTGGTCTGCAACCACCTTCAGGTAGCGATAGTTGACGAAAATGCCTCAAAGAGATTGAACTCATCCGAGTTGTGGACAAAAATCCAAGCCAGTATGTCAGAACTGGTTATGGATTACGAGCAAAGCGAAGACAATGAACAGTTTGCCAGTTTCGACTCGTCTGTTGTGTTCCGCCTAGAATGTCCATGTCAAAATCATCACTAAGATTGGTAAATAATAGAAAAGGACGAAACTTGGTCTCATTCAAAAAAATTCAAAGTTATTATAAAAAACCCAGTAAGAAAGTACACCAGATTGCAGCTCTCCTAAGGATTTTAGACCGATCAGTCTGACATCCTTCGTACCAAAGGTTATGGCGCGCCTAATGGAACTAAATGTTAGGGACGCACTAGTACAACTTCCTATTGAAAAAAACACTTCATGCTTACATATGGAGTAGATCCACAGGCACTGCACAAAGTAGAACGGAACAGTCGGGCCTTAGGTGCTAAAAAATCACCAGAAACGTGGCTGCAGGTATTCTACTGGACGGTGTTCTATCGCCTCTGCTATGGGTTCTGGTGATGGACGGCACTCTGCGTGCGCTAAAGTAAGCTGGTGGAAGAGCTGTGGCTTACGCAGACGACCTATAGTGGTTTTGGTACAGGGGTTATTCACGTCTATCTATCAGCTCCGTCATGAAAGGAGCATTAGCAAAAATTAATCGTAGGGCAGACACTTGTAGGCTCGGCCCGGTCATTGCAATTAATTGCAACAAATGTGAATCTATACCGATCAGGTCAACCGAAAATTCCATCATAATTTAACGGGCAGCGGCCTTCAAAAATCCAAACCAAAAGTACCACATTCAAGGTTCGATGTTTTCGACCGGAACACCGAAGTAGAACGGGTACCAACCGATCCTACCCCAACAATATGCTCGGAAGCTATCAGAGAATCTGAAATTCAGTGCAGCAACAGCCACAATGAACTAGGAAACGCTAGTGCAAGCTTCAACGACATTGTCATCCAAATCGCCTCTTGTTTCGGTAACGCATGCCGTGTTGCTGGTCTCGATGATGACGGAATTAGCAAAGGCATGTGTAACTTCTATTGGATAATTTGCATGATATTAATTATACGTTTGTCATTTTTCTGGAAGATCCATATAAATGACCAATACCAGTGTCTTTAAGAAAATTAATTCCAAACAAAGTTTGAATGGGGATGGCATCTGGTACAGCGATTATCTTGATATTAAAGTTCGCCTGCCAAGTTCAGTTTGTACAATGACCAATCGAACTTGCATGAATTGATGTCTTTTTCTCCAAATTTTTGTTAACTTGCCACACTCATTCTGGCACCAGGCCATTCCACGTGATTATTTTAGCAATGTTTGTTACGTAAGTGCCCATTCGTGAATAGATAGAGTAGAATTCGAAGTGATTTTATGTTGATGTGTGAATTTGGGACTTTTCAATTTGCGTTCCAACTAAATTGTTCGTCTCTATAACTTCTCAGTGTTCGTTTTCTTTCGGCATTTTTTTTTTTGTAAAAATTCGTGAGCCTATTGGCAATACAGGAGCCGTAGCAGTTGTGTTAAGGTATTCAAAGAAGATGAGAGAAACAAACCATCTACCAGCAAAATGAAACACTTCAGAACTCATAGAATTTATACACCGGCAAAGTACGTATTCTCCATACGATTACTTAATTGTGAACAAGAGCAGACATTTGAAAGATTCGTCGCCGGTACAAGGCCATTAATGCCTCGGTCGTAGCATCAACAACTTAATGACTCGGTCGAGGCATCTACACCTTAATGCGTGAATTACAACTTAGTGCTTCATCGACACAAACTTACGGTTTTCTGTCAAGCCTATCTATCTCTGCTGTACTTCTAAACGTTCTCACGGCACGGGCAACACAACACACTATAACAGCGATAACGAACCATAAACAATTTTTGCACCAACTAACTTTACCTATATATGTCGTAACTCACGATATGTAACGGAAAAACACTGGTTTTAGGCAAAAAACTGTGTTGCCTCCATTAAGGCATCACACAAAAATGCTTTGGTCATGGCATTTTGCAAAATTGTGTAAACGTGTAAGTTGCATACCATTATACCTTCGTTCTTCGTAACATAATAGGCATATAGCGATAGGAATATAATCAGGCATCAGGATATAACGCTTTGGTTATGGCATTTTACCAAATTGTGCTAGTCGCAACGAGGCTTCAATAAAAGTAATTGTCTACTTGTCTACCAGTAATGAATTTTAAACTGCGAGTACGTGTACTTGAATAGTATTTAAGTGCATGTCTCAAGTAAATGTACTGGAAAATGTTCATGAAAACATCTACTTAAGTACATGTAGATGTACTTGAAATGTTTTGATTTATTTTAAGTACGAGTACTCATTTCAAGAAAAATTATGTACGACTACATTAAAATGTACTTACGAGTACATGTACTTAAGTTCTTTTGGTGCTGAAGTTGTTATTTACTCTAGTAGCTAATTGAGTTGAAGTTGTTATTTACTCTAGTAGCAAATTGAGAGAGGGTATAGTTGCATATCGCTCTACTCGTACATAAAACTATTGAACAGCAAATGGGAGTGGAATGAGAATCATTGTATGTGCTAGTAAGTATATAAAATAGAAACAAATGGCGAGGAAATAGTAAGGTTGTAGTTGCTTCTTGAGCGAATATTCGGGTACATTGGCAAGCACATTTGATTATCATGTCTGACTCAAAGTACCAAACTCAAACCAGCATTTTATGGTATACCAGCAAGACAATATAAAATCCCGAATATGAAACGTCGGATCCATCCTATCAGACATTAATATGGTCTATTATTTCGTATACCTGGCATACCTTACAGAGTGGACTGGCCACAATATCGACCGTGTTGAGATGGTAATTACGTGCTAAGTGGTTCGACAGTTTCCAGTTAAATACCAAGATAAATGATCTACCACCATAATTACCGCTATTCTCGAGAGGTAATTACTCGAGGAATTCTTGGGGCATCTTCGAGGAATTCGTTGAGCATTTCGAGGAATTCTTTGAGTATTTCGAGGACTTCCGAGGAATTCTTTGGGACACATTTTTTGAAGTGATTACCCCCTCGGCTATTATGGATCCAGGGGAAATTCGATAACATTTGACAATATGGAATAACAATGTCGACTCATATTATCTTTGCCCCACATATTTTGCCAGGAGTTTTTCATCAGGAACTAAAAGAAGGTAATTTATTTCAGTTGTTCTGACATTCGTGTTAGACCCGTCCGCACCAGCTTTGCCTAGTTTCAAGTGTTTGGCAGTTTTTAAAATTGCTGCTTGATATTGACGACATTTTGAACTGAAAATGCCACATCCTACCTTGCATGCCTCCTCATCTTCCATTGAGGAACCGTCAGTCCAAAAAAACGACTGAAGGTGAAATTTCACTCATGACCTTTCCCAAACATCGCCGTTGTCACGAATCTATAGGCAGATTTGGAAACGGTGTTTGTGACATGCGCTCAATGCCCAATGACTCGTCTTAACGCTTCAGCACCGCTGAAACGATTTAGGTGCTGCCAAAGAAGATTCGGTCGTCTATGGCAGGGCCGAAGAAGAAATCTTGTTGCGACCAACTGCAATCGGTCACGAAGTGGTAGCAGACCCGAAAGTAGAATCTCCAATAAGCGTTAAATAAAACTGTTGCTATCTAGCTTGCTTCTTCTTAGATAGCAACCTGGTTAGCTCGGCCTCACCACATCTGTGAAAGAGATTCGCACGTTCCTCATCTACAGAAGTCTCTAAAAGCGTCACACTGCCTGTATTTCTGGGTACACTTCTCATCCCACCAGTCCTTGTTATTCGAGCGTCTGTTACAACTTCGTGTGACCGGACGAGTTTGTGAGTTTACATTTGCAGGTGATCGCTGCCCATTGGGTCATTTAATACCGACCATCTGCAATTCATCAGTGGAGCTGCTCCTTCGGTTTCGGTGGAGAGGGTATTCTCCCCAGTCATCTAGGCGCGAACTCTTTATATGGCATTCGAGAAGACTAAACAGGCGATCTGCATTCAGCCAAGTTTCATTAAGCACTACGATATCATATCCGCGATACTCAATCAAATTTAGAAGTTAGTTTCTCTTAGGGCGACACTGAGCGTGCGGGTAACTACTTGAAGAATTCCTCGACAAAAGGAATTCCTTGGAATTCGTCAAAGAATTCCTCGGATGATGAAAAACTAACGCTATGTTAATCGCATTAACACCAAGTCGCGTGATTAGATCTGTACATTTATCGAGTGAACAGACGTTGCGTAACATATTAAAACTCGGCCTTTTCCCACTGTTTCTCACATATAAAAATCAAATTGTCTTACCATACAAAACTGAAATTTTCTTCTAAAAAACCGAAAATTTACAAAATATAAAATTTTAAATGTGATATATAAAACTCACATTTTTAAAAATATCACACGTATTCTCACATATTATCTAACATAGTTATTTTCTCACATAATGGACAACAAAAAAATCGAACATTTATAAAAAAAACCTCACACGATTTCTCACATTTCACATCGCTTTTGAAATTATCATCGTTTCTCACATTTTTCACATCGGGACCACACGTGATAGTCAAATATATCAGCTCTGATATATTCAAACCTTGCAGGGATGGTTCAGATGTGAGAACTGTGATAAACAGTGAGAACCTTTAAATGACACGTGAGATGTTAGAAAACGTGTGAAATTTTTTCGAAATGTGAGTTTTTTTTGGTCCATTATCATATGTGAGAAATGTGAGAAAAATGACAGACTTGTGCTATGTTTTCCACTAGAACAACACATCAGTTTGATTAGTTTAATTCTCCCTGTCCAATTTTAAATTCTAATTCTGAGCGAAATAGAAAGCTAATTTCTATTTATATGTGAAAATTAGTGAGAATTTTAGTTTTGTGTGTGAGAAACTGTGCGAAAATTTTAGCTTTGCGTGTGAGAAACAGTGAGAAAATTTTAAATTTGTATCTGAGAAATAGTGAGAAAATTTCAGTTTTGTTTTTGATTATCAGTGAAAAATATTAGTTTTTTGTGATTGAAACAGTGAGAAAATATCAGGTTTTCAGTTTTTGTATGTGAGAAAGAATAAGAAAAAATCATATTTTGGCTCTGAGAAACGGTAAGAAAATTTCTGTTTTGCAATGAGAAATCTTATAATAATAATGTTATCTCACATTTGGGATCATTTCTGATGTTGTCATATTGAGGATATTTAAGTTAACTATCATTATAGGGTTGTTTGCTATTGCGTCGGTTACATATTATGTATCTAGAATAACGATGAAAATTGATATTATAAAGACGTGCATTTTTATAAACAAAAATTGACGATTCAGCTTTGGGAGAAATTTCTGTGAAACTTTGCACATTATATGATATATTATATAATATAAGGGAAGTTGAACAACTACGAAACATGATCAACAGTGGGTGGAAAAAGAAAAAATGTTCATAATCAACAGATGGCAAATTTCTTAGTTTTAAATGGTAAAACTGATGACATATTTTCGTGATTTTTTTTTTTAAATTTATTACAGCACCTATGGTAAATATAACTTTCAATAGAATAAAACTGATCTCAAGGTTTATGATTTTCTGGGGAAAAAACTGTGCACGCAAAAAAATAATTAGGTGCCACAGCTAAGTTTGATGTCAGCTAATATAATTTACAACACCACATAATATTAGGTACACTACATATTATGTAAATAGATCACGTACGCAATTAATACTTGACTCAGCTTATATATTATCCCTAGCACCTCATGATGGAAGTTTAATAATGTAGCTTAAATAATAATATTTGTTCTTGACACTTATTAGATGAGTAAAGCAATTAAGTATGTGCCTGGCCCAATGTCGGGGTATATACTATAATAAAATTCAAAATTACAATTAGGTCGTACACCATTTATAAATAGTTGTCAGAGCTAATTCACATAATGAATTGGGTGTGTGGTATAATGTTAGTGCAACCAGCTAAATAAAATTTCATATTATTTGTAGCAGCTAATATAACTTATAAATTGGATTTTAGACATAATATATTATGTGACATCCACAATAAATTGTGCACAGCATCTAATTCCTGATTTTGATTTTAAAGCATTCAATACTGTGAATATTCTATACGGTGTTATAATTCTGAATGTTAAATCAATTTAATTTGAATTGCAAATGGTACTCGTCTATTTCTGACGAGGATGTTTTAACTCCACGTAAAGTCGTTCTGTTTATATTGTTTTACAGTTTTACACCCAAAAAGTGCAAATCCTTAAGTTTATTCAATGAAATCTATGAATCATAGTTATGAATACTTACATCTATTAAGAATTTCACATAAATTACGTAATACGTTTTACTTATTATATTAAAATTGTATATAGCACAAGCAAATGTTATATATATATATATATATATAGTACATAGAATTGCAAACTAAAAATGGTATGAAATATTGAAATGGCATAACATGAAAGGAAAGACTATGAAATTCGCGATAATACATTATTCTTAACCATATATATGCATCGTCTGTGTATAATTTCAAATCTCAAAAGGGTTATAAGAGCGCTCCCTTTGTATACAATACACATATACGTTACATACACAAGTTTATGATGTTTATATAAATATTTAGCACAAAATATGATTCAATTCATTCGGGTATATATATTTTTCTTTTTACTTCTGTATAAGTCAAGATATCGATTTTAGACACTTTGACAGTGTTGGTAAAAAAAAGTGGTTCTGCTGAAAAATTAAATTAAAATATAGAAGCTCTCTTTATCTATATATACATGAAGTTTCTGTGCGAAGGATCTCCGATTAAATATTTTAAATATGGCTTTCTTAAATTATTTTGTCATATTGCGATAAATTGTCCGGTCAAACTTTCACACACTGAATATATATATACAGTACAATGTTCTTTAATATATACAGTACAATGTTCTTTCATAAATAACGAATGTATTAGCCTAAAGTGTATTACATTTAGGCCGAAGCTGAGCAAAACATATTTTATATGTTTCCACAAAACATAGTTGAGTTTATGTAGGAGTGTGCAGAAAAGCTTAGATGATATACGAGCTTTTTGTTGTTGTTTGGATAAAAAAGTGGAGAAAAAGGAAACATTGTTTTTTGTTAGCCATAAACATGATATAGCTTTGCATAAATAATAAAAAAAAATAACTGCGAAACATAATTTTTTTTTTTTGAATGGCTGTGGCTGTTTGACTGTGCATAGATATAAAATATTAATATACATAAGGTTAGGGTGACAGCGATTTGCATAAGGACGATGTTAACTCAAATATTGTCAAAGCTAATTTTGATTAAATATGCATTGAACATGTCATATAAAATGGAATCCCTAAATATGCAGGATGGGTTAATTTTGGGGCATTGCGATCGACTGCACTTTTTTCCAAAACATCTAATTTCAGGCTGGCAATGAGATCTGAATTAAGGGCATAGACTAATAAGAGCTTTTTTGGGTCAAGCTTTCGTGGTTTTCTTAAAAGTTTAGGCAACCCGAAAGG
Organism: Macrocera vittata; assembly: GCA_024741295.1. NCBI lineage: Eukaryota > Metazoa > Arthropoda > Insecta > Diptera > Keroplatidae > Macrocera > Macrocera vittata. The sequence continues at coordinate 1,840 of JANTEX010283583.1, read as the reverse complement.
AAATGTGAAATTCTAAATGCATATGCTGGAGATAAATAATGTCGAGAATCGATTGAAAAAGACAGTTTTCAATTTGAATCATTATATTTTACAGGCGAGTTTAAAAAATGTAAATTTTTGATTATTTTTTAATCCCGAACTTCGTCTGAAGAGGTGAATTAAACTAAAATAAAAAAGTTACTCAAAACAATTCTTTGAAGTAATGATGTCCAGAATGTGGATTAAAACTATAATTTTTATAGTAGGCTCGCTAAGGTTTCGCATAGCAATGAAAATTGTAGCGTGAGCTTTCAGCGAAGGGTAACCTCTCGACAAAAATCTGTCCCAAAGAATTCCTCGACAAAAATAATGCCTCGGGAATTCCTCAGAATTTCTTAGGGAATTCCTCGGGAATTCGTCGAGAATTTCTCAGAATCCCTCGGGAATTCCTATAGAATTCCTCGGAATTCCTTGGGAATTCCTCGGCTAACGATTTTGGGCGTATCCTTTCACCCTAATATACATATATATATATATATAAATTAGTCTATTTGCATTTCATTTTAGAACATATATATAGGTATATAACTTTATATATTAACTAGTTATGTGTAAAGTAAATAGTGCACAATTACAATGAAATAGTTTTTCTTTTCATTTTTTCCCCCATTCAAAGTAGAAGTTTTTAATTTCACAGTGTACAACACAATATTTTAGCAAAAATGATGATTGGTTTTTTGTGTATATGTGCTTGAAAAACAAACAAGCTCCAGTATCCGTACACAGCAACAAAATCCTTTCTCTAACAATAAGCACTGACATTGTGCAAATAGATAGAGTGTAAAGCGGCATTTTTATAGAATAAAATTTTGTGAATATGCAGAAGAATTTGCTATAACAACGCAACAAACAAGAGAAAAATACTTTGAATAATTACGGGGCAAAAAAAAATTGGAAACTATATTGTTTCAAAATTGCAATGAGGAAAATTGTTAACGGGAGATATATTCATTTAAAGGGATTTTTTTTTCACTGTTATCTAGCTTACAATGTTTAATGTTTATGCATGCATTTTTGTTGGGAAGTTAACCGAAACATATTTCCATTTTTGCATATGTTTAATGTGAAATCTATATTAATTATGAATGCAATGGGGAAAATGTTTGTAGATGTGAAGTTGATTTTAGGTAGATTTTCAATTCAAAAACATTTTTTTCCAAAACTGTATAAATTCATTGCACGTTACTGTACTAATAGAATCTTAGGTTGTGAAATAGGATAAAGGAAGAAGTTACGTAAGGGTCAATTATATCAAGATCGAGAACTATTCAACAGTCTGAAAGATGTTTTCTTAAAACTAACGATAGGACTTCAAACTGGGAAGTTCACTTAAGGACCTAGACTACCAACAGCTTTTTTCGTGTCAAGCTTTTGCGGTTTTCTTAAAATATTAGCCAATCTGAAATTAAATGTGAAATTCTAAATCCATATTCTGGAGACAAATTATGTCAACAATCGACTAAACGATATTAATTTCATATCGAATCATTATATACATATTTCAGGTTAGTTTTAAAACTGTATTTTCTTTATTATTTTCTTAATCCAGATGAAGATCTGAAGAGGTGAATAAAAAAAACCAACAAAAAAAAGCTCAAAACAATTCTTAGAAGTAATTTTAAAGTGCAAAATGATATTATTTTTTTTCATTTTGCCATCTCTTTCTACCGCCTCGACGAAAACGGTGTTTTTCTTAGGGTTTTCTGACTTCAGATGCCAGTATCTCTTAAACTTTGGTTCTAATGATTTTTTGTCTGAGAAAAACTTGTAGGAAATTTAATTTTACATACTAAATGTATTA
>JANTEX010283472.1:0-11403 GCA_024741295.1 Macrocera vittata | reverse complement strand
GTCGCACAGACTTGGTGGTAAAGTTTCCAGGCGAAAAAGCGTGCTGTGCCTGACGAGTCCAAGCTTTACCACCAAAGAGCGAAACAAGTTAAAATAATGCAATAAGATTGCATCGATATGTCAAAATTTATTTTAGAAATTGTTAAAATTTAAGCTTTAAATGTTAAAAATATGTGGAAATACTACAACATATATTTGATCTTAACATAACGTATTATGTGATTATTGATAAATTATTTAATTTTAAAATTTAATATATTTACAACTGAATTATTACTGCAATTTATCGAACAAGTGTGGACAGAAATGTATGCAATTTTTATTTATGCAATATCGCTGAAACTTTTGTCACACAAATATCATGTGTCTTTACTCTTTATTATAGCTCGATCTTGTCAAAGTATTAAAGTTATCATTTCGCGAAGTAATTATTAGTTACTTTATCACAAATATATTATTAAAATTGAAACTACCGGTATTTTCAAATCTGCACATCACTATCGCATTTGTTTTTATTTGTTGCCGAAAAATTGATTGACTTTACTCTGACTATACTTTTTACTCTGGCTGTGATAAGCGAATTCCTTCGATTTAGCTAGTTCTATTAAAATTTAGCGCTGCGATTTTAACAGTGTACCGCTCTCTGACAACCAATGCTGCCAACCACGCAAAATTAAAGAAATAAATAGAAATTGAAGTGCACATGAACCAAAGGTTCGCACGATAATAGTGAATCAACAACAACAACAACAATAGAAATTGTTTTTATTTTTTGTGATTTCTTGTCGTCTGTGTCGTGTCTTCACCTTTTTCTTCGATTTTCAATTGATTTCATCATGAAAAACACGGACAAACCATTTGGTAACAACCCAAAAATATAGCTAAACACTTTTACTCATTCAGTTTCGCTTCCTATAGCTGTCGAACAATATTTTGTCGAAATCCTTGAACAAGACAAAAACCTGTCCACCGCTATTGCTGCCATCAAAACATTGCTCATGGTTTTGGAGAAATCAAATTGTACGTACATTTGTTCGATGATGGACCAGTTTAACCGTACAACAAATAAACCAAACCGTTAACTATCCTCAATTGCAGTTGACACCGTGCAGGAACTTCATTCAACAATTCAGAGTGCCGTCAAAACGATGCGTGAACAAAACTCTCCGATCACTGCCGTTGTGTCGGGCAGCGAACTATTTTCTCGGTTCATTACGCTGGGCAAATTTGATGACAAAACAATGGACGAATGCAAAGAAATCATGGTACATCGAGGACAGCTGTTCCTGAAAAAACTACTGGAATCTCGCAATATATGCGCAACCAAAGGGGCACAATTCGTGACCGATGGATGTGTAAGTGATTTCGTCGTCAACAACAACAAAATGAGCAAAAACGCCAGCCTATTTTATTTTTGGTCTTCCGTAGCGAGTTTTGACCCATTCCCGATCAAGAGTCGTACTGGAAGCACTCATTTTAGCTGCCAAATCAAATAAACGATTTCACGTATTCGTGACGATGAGCTCACCGGACGATAGTGGCAATACGATGATTGCCGAATTAGAATTGGCCGGCATCGAGTGTACGCTGATACTTGACTCAGCCATCGGCTATATAATGGAATCGATTGACATTGTCATGGTCGGCGCCGAAGGTGTAGTCGAAAGTGGTGGCATCATCAATAAGGTGGGCACCTTTACGATGGCGTTGTGCGCGCGCGAAATGCAAAAACCATTTTATGTGTTGGCCGAAAGTTTTAAATTTTCTCGACTATTTCCGCTGAATCAACGTGATTTGCCCGACGATTACAAGTACAACAAGAAGAGTATGGCAAATGTTCCGAAGGCACATCCGCTCGTCGACTATACGCCGCCAGCCTATATTTCGTTGTTGTTCACAGATTTGGGCATATTGACGCCGTCGGCAGTCAGTGATGAACTTATTAAATTGTATTTGTAGTGGACGATCGGATGGAAGGGAAAAATATATAATTTGGCTGTTCGTTACAAATGTGTGTGTGTGGCAGATATTTTATTTAAAGAAATGCCTTTTGTGGTAAAATCAATCAAATATTTGGTTACTTCAACCCCAACTATACACTATCGTCAGCATCATCATCGTCGTCATTATCGTCGTTGCTTTCATTTTCTTCTTCTTCCACCACCATGTGCTCCAATTCCCAAGCCTGTGAACACAAACATACACTAAATCACACAACAATCACAGAGCACCTGCGCATCATCACCTCTTCCTCTTCCACAGTTGGATCGACCATCTCGACCAATGTCTCATCGATTGGCCATTCCTTTTTCATATCGGATATCGGTTGTGGTGAATAGTTTCGCGTCACAAACTTTTGACCCCAGCCAACGTACAAACTATCGTGAACTCTTTGCGATGTCATCGTCAACGATACGGCACCTTGCCAAATGTTCGACTGCATAGTCACCAGTGCACATCCATTCTGTTGTGAGCTCTGATATGCTACTCGTACGGTCCATGGAATTACATTCTCAATGGTTGTATCGTCTGAACACGGTGCCAACAATGTTGGCCCGATTTCCGGCTGAATTTCTTCCTCGTCTTCAGTACGTTCTGAATCATCGTCGCTTGCCTTTGATGCATCCTCTTTGACATCGTCTTCGTCCAGCGTTTTCACATCGAACCAATTCACTCGACCTTGTGGCAATATATGTGACCGATAGTGAACCCAATTGCTCGACATTAATAGTTCGTCTATTGGCAACGGTTCATATTCTGCATTCGGTTCCGTTTGTTTGTCATTGTTTACGGCCACATCGTCATCGCTGGCCACATCGTCATCGCTTTCCTCATCGTCGTCCGTCGTATAGAATCCGATCGGTGCAACATACGTTGCCGCCGATATACGAGCAATGGTTGCACGCAAAAAATGTTCTTCACGCCCCTCAAATACCGGATAAGTTGCGTACAGTTTTGCCTTTAAATTGCCCGTAAAGAACTTTCGCAATTTGCGGGCGGCCACTATGTGTGCACACGTCACTGCTGGCAACTCGGTCCACTCGTCACCCAAACGATTGCAGACAAAATACGTTTTCCGGTTTAAACCAGTACCACACGGTTCGGCTGGAACATTGCGTTCGACGACGTATTTATTGATCGGCAATGGCGGTTGCTCGAACGTATCATCGTCTTTTGTTGGTCGTTTCGCAACCAGTTCGGATGAAATTTCAATGGTGATCGCTTCAATTGTGTCGCCAGTCATTGGTGGCTGTTCGTTTAACGCTTCGGCGTGGGTACGCCGATTTTCGATTTCCATTTCAGTGAGATCGGCTTCAACGATAAAATAATTGTCGTAAATGCCGAAAATTTGTCCCCAGAATCGACAACTTTTGACAATGGGTTTTTGTTGCACCTGCCTTATACAACAGGACAGTAGATAGATTTTGTCTGGCGGAAATCCAATGCCGGCCAGTGACCAATAGAAATTCAATTGCATGGCGTCTGTTATCAATGGCAAGCGTTGTGATTCGCTATCGTCATCGTCATCTTTGGCTTCCGTTTCCGGTGGTGCACGATCGGTGACCGGAAGCTGAATTCGAAAACGATTTAATGACAGAACGTCAATAATATGTAACACGTCACACTCACCGTCATCATTTTCAGTATATTTCTGGCCGTTAACAGTCGTTCCGGTTCGATGTACGTATAGTGCAGATATGTTTCGGATGATTTGTAACGATGCTCTCTGATTTGACGGCTAAAATCTTCGAAATAGTCGGCAACATTCGGTGGTCGTTCGTCCAAAGTTCTTTTGATGATGTCAACCAAGTGATCATATAATGAGTCTCCAGTGTCTTGACTAGTTTCTTGTAAAATTAATTTGGCAATTCGAAAGTCACGTGCCAAAGACGGACGACGATCTTCGGTTGCTTGTATGACATCATCGTCAAGAATGTGGCGTTGAACTTTGGTGAACAATGGATTGGCCATGTTTTACGTTTGTCGCAGAAATCTTCTATGGAAGCCGCTTTTATTGACGCGAAGAAAATATGGATTGCTTAGTGGAATTTTAAGTTTACAACGACAGTGGAGTGTGCATTCGAAAATTACACGTCCTTTGTCGTGCGAATTGACGAATCGCCTTCAACGAATACAACGATATCGCCTTGCTTTCAGGCACGCACCGTCCTTTGCAACAGCAATTCGAACTGGATTTCTTTCGCACATTGAATTGAAATACCTACGGTCGTTCACCATGTGTTCCATAGCATAGGAATCCACAACAAATTTAATGACCGCCTCGTCCGTATAATATGACACCGGTTTCGTGTGCGAATTAGTGGTCGCACTCATAACCTCACATTTTTTGTCGACGGTCCACAAAAAAGACGACGACGAGCCTTCATTATTCGCAGAATTTGCACTGTAATTCGGTTTGTTCCTTTTGAACACCATGTTTCGAGATCTTGACTTTATATGGACGGGCTTGCCACATTTATAACAAACAATTTTTGCACTCATTGCGTTGACAATATCGCTTTCAATGTTGCTTTTATTGTTTCGTTTGCAAAATTCATTTAGAATCCTGCATTTGACGAAGTCTAACGTCAGCTTGTCCGGATCAAGCGTTTCTAGTGCAGTGACAAGGGCATCAAAACTCTTCGGTAGCGTCAACAACATATAGCACACTTTATCGATGCTTTCCATGCTGGCCCCAATGGCTTTTCACGCGAATACATTTATCGAACCTTAAAAAATGTTCGTTCATATCCTCGCAATTAAATTTCGTTTTCGCAACAACAACTGACCGGCAATACTTTTCTCTCGAATACAGACGTGATTGCTTCATACATGTTTTTCGCTGTGTCCTTGTCTTTGACATATTCCAGTTGACTGTCGTGAATGCGACGCACTAACAATGTTTTGCATTTCTTTTCCTCGAGACGCAATCTGTCTCGATCCCGTTCTTGGACACCAACTGCGGTCAACATTGTGTCCAAGTCGTGCTCAACATAGCCTTTTAAGCCTTTTAAAATGACTGATCAAATTAGTACTGCCATTTCATTAATATGTCATATGTCGATTCGCCTACAACGGTGAACAAAATTGATTTTTTAATGCCAGATTGTCGATTCCATTAGCATCAAAATAGAATGTTGCTCGTTCAATGTAGCACGATGTCCCGATTTTGTACGCGTCAATGTGACCATACACTGGTCTCTGTATTGCGACTGTCGTCGACGCTGGTCCCGCCATTTGCAAAACTTTTTTTTTGTTTGAATTTCCGTTCTTTTCTCTTGTCGCCAACTGTTGTATCCTGGTACAGTAACTAATAATAACATTCAGTGTTAATTGTAATTCATTAACTACTTATGGCAGAGCAAATACATAAAATTGCAAATACATAGAATTGTTCTCGAATGTACTGACGTTTTTATGACATCTGACATTGACACTTGAATGTGTGTTGAATATTCGTTAACAAACCCAATGCCGGTTTCACACATCACGTTCACCACACTTTATGTGTGCCGTATTCCGTTCGAACACTTTCCCAGATAACGGGTACTTGGAACTGTAACTCTCGAGCCCGCTTTTCTTATTACCACAAATCTCTCTGGTCTGTAGAAGCTGTCCAACTTCCCTTTCTTTAATTGAACTTTAAGAATCACAAAGTCGCCGATTTCAGGGCTGGCCTCCCTTGGCACCCGTCTTCACGTCCTCTTGACTTTTCGCTTCGACTTTCAACATCTTGTCACGATCTCTATATTCGGCATCAATTGGTGAGGAATTCTTATCAGTTTTGCCCGTAACACAACTCCGTAGGTGTTTTGCCGGCCACCGAGTGTGATGTTGTATAATACATGGTCAAATAGTGTCTCAGGTCAGATTTCCAATCACTTTTCGTGGCGTCACTAATCTTGAACCGTTTCAATAACGTCCGACTTTGCCGTTCCACTTCGCCGTTCAGTTGTTGCTAGTCCGGTGTGGTGTGGTTAAGAAATATGCCTTTGAGGCGACAGTATTTTCTTAACTCCAATCCGATGAATTGTTTCGCGTTATCCAGTGTAATTGTTCTTGGGTACCGTGAAAATACTGTCCATCCGACGGTCTCGCTGGTAGTAATTCGGCTCATGATTAAAACCTCCTTGGCAATGGCCCTAGAAAGTCGAAAATTTCGGTACGGTTGCTTCAGTATCTGTGTCCATTCCAGGCCACCAACCCCGAAGCCAACGCTTCATAAAGCTTTCGCCTGAGTGGCCGTCATGAGCCAACTCGATATTGGACTGGTCGTTCCACGAATATTGCTCGATACATTTCATAGGCGTTTTCAACACCGGGTCGGATTCGGTGACATTTTTTATAAACAACCTTGTACTGGAACGATTAAATCTCAAAATCCATATTTTCACCGGGACGCATGGTTTGGATCTCGGTGCGAAAAGCGCGGCCGATGCGGACGATGGTCGGTTTCTAGTTCGAACTCCAACCAGACGAGATAAATTCGAAACTTCTTAACCAAACGCCTCCTCTTCCGTCTGACAGTAAAGACGCTCGACGTTCGTCAGACTTTTACTGGCGCAGCTGATCGGAATCGGTTCTTTATTGCAAAAGTGGATTAATACAACTGCCAGCCGATCGATGCATCTGTTATGACACATGTTCTTCGCTTTGGGTCAAAGTATTCCAAAGTTGCCGGATTTTCGAGGCCTTTCTTCAAATTCTAAAAACCCCGGTAGCTTTTGTGTCGTCCCACTTATATTCTACCTTTTCTTTTGTGAGTTATCTCAACAGATTCGTTTGCTCTGAAAGGTTTGGTATGAACCGAATGATATCTTGGACAAGCCTCAAAATATTTCTGAGTTCCTTCTTAGAGCTTTTGTGCCCGAAATTTCGGCAAAACTTCGATTTTATGCGGTGATGACCGAAAAATCATCGACAAATGTCATATATCGAAATTCGAACAATCTGAATGGTGTCTTGATTGCCATCTTTTGGAACGTCAATCGGATCAACTGTGATTTGGTGGAACACCTTTTGCAAATCGATGGTTGAAAACACACTTTTCCACGAAGGATGTGAACAGAGTCCTGTAAATATGGCAACGGGTACCGACCGGTAATTGCCGCATTGCCGCCAGAAGCCGTCCCCACTTTTGAATCATGTGCAATGGACGGCCCAGCAACTTCGAGGTGGTTGACTAATGCCTCGACTCATCAGACATTCGAATTCCGATCGCGCTGCGGCATGTTTTCCGGTCGATAACGGACGCGGTCACGAAAAACTATATGGGACGGTTGTTACGACCTGGTGTTCCCCTTTGATTCTTTTCGGATGCTTAACACCACTGAAACCGTTTTATCGTGATATTCATATAGGATCTTTGCGAACGTATCATGTTTTGATCGCTACAGAATCGGATAACATTTCATATAAACCGCTAGATTCGAAATTTGTCACCAGTTTATTGCGCTTTATGTCGACGAGTAATGAGCTAAAAAAGTGAGCTGAAAAATCAGTACTGATGAGCGGACACTTGACGTCGGACGAATCGTGTTGTTGAAGAGGACAAATTGTCGCTTCGCTAGTTATAACCGCTACTGGAGTTAATATCGATAGCTGGTGCGAAATTAGTTTTTTGAATTTTCGAATTTACATGAGGACTGGCACTCCGAATCGGCGTTGAAAATAGCATGCCGTTGCATTTTTATCATTCGATTCTTGCAAGCCTTCGGAACTCTTACTACGTGAGCTAGATCGATAACATCGGTCGAACGAACCGGACTGGTGTAACGCACAGATTGCCCTTGTCAACTCGTCGATTTTTTCTCAAAGCCGCCGATAACTGAATTCGGTTCCGAGTTTTTAAAAGCTATTGAATTTACCAGTAATTGAACACAGTCCATAATCTTGTCAGCCACAGCCGACAACTGTTGCTTGACGCCTTGCACTGATGCACAGGCAGTCGCTGCAACCAAATTGTTATCAAGAATTCTTCCGTAACGTTCGAAACGCCCAATTGCTTGAGCTCGTTATACAATTGCGACGATTTTTTGTCTTCGAGTTGTGTTAATTTTGGTACTATCGGTCGTGACACCGGCGTCGGCAAATTGGCTTTCCAATTGCCGGATGTTCCAGGCAAAACGGTAGACTTTCAGCGGTCACTAATTATGGATGTTATTCACAATAAAACAATTGTTTTTAGGCAACTAAAATAATTTATTATTTCTGATTTAGAAAACAATAAAAAAGTTCGCGTTGACAATAGTCTCCGACGAAGAATCTCTATGTGAATGTAATGAAACGTAACATTTTTACCGAGTATACATGCATTTTCGGGGAATCCCGTGAAACGTCAAAATTTTACAATGCGTATATGACACGCGTCTGTGTTTGTCGAGCGTTATATCCGTGACGATTATTGCGTGTTGTAATTTGCGCGCGTATTTTATTTCTGTTTACATGTTCTGGACACAGGTACTAAAACCCGAACCTTGTGCTCAGTTCCGTAACTCGGATCCCGGATCCGATTTTTTGCTATGTACAATTCACAAAAATAAAATATTGAGATATTGGGTCAAAAGTCAAGGTGGTATGGTAATAATTTCTTCAAATTATCAACCAATGTACTGAAAAAAAATAATGATGGCTCACTTAAAGTTGTCAAAAAGAAACAAACTGCCCACGAGCTATTTGAAAATACATTTTTATTCTTTTCATAAATACAAAAAAAGACAAAGCATATCTTATAAAAATTGATGATTACGGGCATGTTAATGTATATACTGATTATTATTTGTTTGTTTAGAATTCGTTTGCTAAATTGCACTTGATCGTCATACTCTTTTTATTTTATTAGTTAATAGTTTGGCGTGGCTATATAAATATAGGAAACATTCTGATGAATAGTAAATTTAAGGTTATGTGCGTGTGTAACGTAAGTAACTATAGATAGACAAGATAGTTTGCCATTTACTCATCAACTTTTGTCTCTTCTTCGGCGCCGATCACCTCAAAGTTAAAACCATTCTTTGACAATTCTTCGATTATATTTGTTTTAGCAAATGCGGCTCCCGGCGTCAAAACACCACCACGTCCCGGCATTTTGGTGTGTTCATTCAAAATCGTTGTTGCCGACAACAATAATGCTGTACCAGTTGCCGTGTAGCCGGGATCAGTTCCACTGACACGAGTCACAAGCCGTTTAGTTGGCGCGGATGTGTGCTGATCGGTTGGCTCGGCAAGTTGATCCTCTTTTGGCCAACCTTCACCGTAAAATGTCAACGAGAATTTGGTTCGTTTGCGTGCGTCTTCCGTTGGTCCTTCATGCGAAAATTGACCAAATGAGAACAATCGTGGATACTACAAGAAATTTCCAATTGTAAAATATTTCTATGATTTATGGACGACGATTGGCCTTACGTCTAACAGAAGTTTTCGTCCAAACGAGAATTTGGCCAAAACGACAAATATGAGTCCGGTTAACATCATCACCAATAATGCGGGTAATGACCTGGAAAATAATTCTCTTTGTGACTGTTTGTAACAAGAAAAAAAAACACTCAAACTAACCGAACACCCAAATACTCTTTGTATTGAATCGGCCGTTTCTTTTCGTTTTCGTAGAGAAAACGTTGAGATCGTGCCACAACCGATGCGTCCGAGCCCGGGAACGGTACACACCAAAGATCACCGTCTCCTGGCGATTTGTGAATAATACCACTGTAAACAATTGAAATTCCTTATAGTTTCACTCTTACAAAAACCAGGTCAACAATCACAAAATCCCTCACCGTTTCTTTAACTTTGGATCCATTGAGGGTAGTCGATCAGCAAACAATTTCGCACGAACCTGACGAATCTCATTGGCAAATCCTAAACTATAAACGGCCGATTCCCATGTACCGTAATGTACAGTTGCGCCACCTTTGTAACCGCCCGATATCCAGGACGACAAATACGATTCAATTGAATTTACCTGGCCTGTAAAAACAATTAATTTAACGTGTGTACATATTACGGCAAACACTACCCCTTGTATTACCGTCAAAATGTTTCTCAAAGAAGAGTACACCGATTTCGGCCGGAATACTATCAAATCCACATGTGCTGATAATGTAAACACCCTTCTCTTTGGCCAAATCGTTATACTCTAATTGCATTCGCTCGATGAACTGAACTTCGCCGCTTACGTCTACATGATGTGTGCCTGCATTTATGCATGCCTTTACAACCGGTTCACCGTAGAATCGATATGGGCCACAACAATTGACAATTACCTAAATTGTATACATATATATATGTATATATTCTAGCTATTCGCTTACACTAGACCTGAAACGTGGACACGATTATAAAACAATACCTTAGCTCTGTTTGCCATTTTATCCAGTGAATCAACATCGTTAACATCGGCAAGTAAAATTGGTATTTTTGATAGATCAACTTCATTTCTAGTGCCAGCCTCTTTAAGTACGGCTTCCAGTTTGTCTTTGCTGCGGCCTGCGATGCCCCATGATAATTTTGATAGAACTTTAACGGCCTCGATAACGGTTGCTTTTCCAGTAAAACCGGATGCGCCGAATATTACGACATCGAGACGATCGGCCATGATGTGATTCAGATGGGAGTTTTTCGAATTGAAATTTGTTGGTTATTTATGCGTGGTAATACTGCAAGTGAAAGTGTGGCGTAAGTTTTTAAATCGTGGCCGAATATTAGAAAAAGAAGTAAGAACACAGTTTTAAAAGAATTGTTTAACGGTTTTTGTATATATTTATATTGAACTTTATTGAAGACAGATAAGAAGAGTGTAAAGAGGCTTTCACGCCAAATTTTAATAAAAGATATTAAATTCAAGGATGCCATTTTAGTGAGATGTAAAGTTGTTCAGATCGACAGATTTCAACAAAAATTCAACGAAGCCAATCGATTTTTTTTCAGAAATTGTAAAGCAGTGCAACTTCGACGAAGAAAAGTGCTGAGCATATTCTCAGTGAATGCCGGCTATTCAAAAACTACGTTATCTAAACGTGGCAGGAAGATTCTTTAAGGGGGTGGAAGAAGTTGATAGAGTTATACATATGTAACTTTATAAGAGGATCAGGGGTTGTTCTTCGATCATTTAATTTTTCTGACTTGCTTATATCACACGGAGGTAATTCGAAATGGACCAGTAGGCTGCACACGATTATTGTTGAATCTATAAAATCGGCACAGAAAAGAATTTTAAAAATTTAAACGAAGAACATCTTATAATTGCGAATCATAATAAACTTTGAATTAAAACATGTTAACAAACTTTTTGGAATAAATATTCGTGCATCATGCGGTTAAAATGCATCAGTAGTTCTTAGAAATCAAGCAGCACCATACAATTTTGAGGTATATCCGATATAGATCTCCAAAGTTGCGACGTTA